>JAODUP010000362.1:542500-625958 GCA_025642065.1 Paralvinella palmiformis
TGGGCCAAGCACTTTTTAAATAATGGATACCTATGCGTAAATGGGCGGGGGCACTTTCTTGTGGTCTTTTAAGACAGGTGCTCTTTTAATACAGGTGGTCGTAGGTACACATTTTATCTGTGTATATATATATATATATATATGTGTGTGTGTGTGTGTGTGTGTGTGTGTGTGTGTGTGTGTGTTGTGTGTGTTTTAGGGTACATAGTAAGAGGCAACAGGCACAGAGCATCAACATATCTAAACCTCCTTCGAAACCTACATCCATAAATCTAAATACAACTATACATACATTAATCTAAATATTAAATGTTCAATACCTCCACATATTGATAAATGTGTGCGTATACCTAAGCATGTGTCTGGTCTACTCATCAGCCTGTGGGAACCAGCTAATTCTTTTCGTACCGACAAATATGTCACGCCCACAGGAAAGCGGCTACATGCAGGCTACGTACAAAAAGCGGAAGCACGTAAAAACATACCATTTGATACCACAGCTCGCAACAAACACGTGCGTGTGGTTCAATGGTGACTTGCTACATACATATCATAAACTATTTTGACACCACAGTTTACATTCAACAGTAATTTTCTGTGGTCCAAAAGAAACCTGTATATAAAGCATTTCGACACCTCAGATGCTGACCTCAGCTTTATTCTGGGTTCGAATAGCTGAATAAATCCTACCTATATGAACCGTGTATCAATACACGTCCGACTGGTCTGGCGTCGCAGTTCTTCTCTAACCTAAGTGAAAATTCAAGCCTTATAACAAACATTACAGTTTGTCCATAACAAAGAGAATGTACACTAACACAGTTTCAAGCCCTATATATAGCCTCAGCGTGTTAACAAACATTACAGTTTGTCCACAACAAAGAGAATGCACACTAACACAGTATGGACTCACTAAAGCGATTAAACTAAAATAAAACAAAGTAGCAATACCGCACAATGGATTATTACTGGACTAGAACGAAATATCGTCTCAAACCTGAGTAAATACTACGATTTACTCGAACCTAACAGCTAACCCTCATACGTTTCCGTTCATCACTAAGGGAACGTTCATTCACGCTTAATTTAGCGTCCCTAAGTATATGCAGTTAGGTGTGGTGGGATATATATATGTGTGTGTGTGTGTGTGTGTGTGTGTGTATGTTTGTGTGAACTATATGATGTACATTTAGAAGTTCGCATTATAACGTAACAGGTGGTTGATAACACTTATTAACTTGTAATAACAATACATGTTGTGTCCAACAAATATTGTCTAATTAATACCTTTAGCATATCAACAGTCTGAAGTAAGCACAATACTTCAAAATGATAGTAGAATTCGGCGTACATATCTATAATACAAACTTGTTACACACACACACACACCAGCCAACACACACACACACACACACAAACCCTGCCATACACTCAGACAAACAGAGAGAGAGAGAGAGAGAGAGAGGAATGTCACTCAATTATCCTCACTTCTCTGATAACTCGTCCTGTGCACAGAAGGGGTGCCTCCGTAGTCTAGCGGTAGCGTGTTGGACCACAGATCACTACCACCTGAGTTTGAATCTCGTGGTGGGCATATCTGAAGGCCGTTTCATATTTGACTTCACTTCATTACCTTTGGAGGTCGCTCGGCCCATTTAGCCTGCCGTGTGCACAAAAGTGGCCGTAAAACATCAATCATCATCATCCTGCGCACGAAAATATGAAAAATACAACGTTTCCTCTAAACTGTTAATTCTGTAATGATATTAATTTTAGAGAAATGTCCCAGAATATTCTTTGCATGTAATGACTCAAGATAACCTGGCACAGATTTGTAGAGACATGTTGATTGACCTGATAGATATATAATGGTGGCGACAGATGGATTAATATCAAGGATACTTATACGGAATACTACACGTGGTGTGGGAGGATTTTTTCTTAGTGATTGTCATGTGTATTGTCGGCACTTGTCAAATTTGGATAATAGATTTAAAGGGTTCGTCTTTCTTTAAGCGATTGAGTGGAACGGGACGAAGTCTTTAATTGGTGAATGAAACATTTCACAGACAGGAATTATACTGGCGTTCGATACCATAGCCTACAGGTCTGTTGCGCAGATCGCTACCACCGTGTAGCTCAGAATGCTCGTATAAATTATGTGTGTATGTGCGTGCGCGCGCGGGCGCGTGTGTGTTTGTGTGTGTGATCGTTAACACGGATATTACTATTGGCGTAGAACAATAGCCCTATTAAATACAGAATTAGAGAGTTACGTGTAGTTTTATTAAAGATCTACAAAGAGCCCCCCTCGAGAAAATATCAAATATGATCGAAATCATAATATCTAATTTTTGTTAAAAACATTTCAAATTAAATATTCAAATGCCAACAATACGCTATTAAAGTACGTGGATTGGACGTTATTTCGGATGAAAATATACACGATGAAAAATTTCTGATGTGACTAGACGACATCTCCATGGTACAAACTGGTAACGGTTTTGGCTACACAGTGTTATAATTCCTGTGTAACTTTGCCCGAAGGGTGTTTCATCTTTTATTTTGTCTAATTACCTTTGGAGACAACTTGACCAATTTAGCTTAACCCTGTGACCAAAAGTGGCCGTGAAAGAAATTTCACATTTCACAGACACGTCTAAACGTTTTGGTACACCTGTATACGAATGTATTCTGCACAGATATCACAGCATGTTCGCCCAAACTTTTGCCTGTGTCATATCATGATATAGTGTCACAAAACATTTATTGAAAACCGGATGTTGCCAAATTGGGCTACGTGTGAGCCAATTTCAGCGAAAACCGCCGGAAATAAATAAGAACTTTATTAATCGACGGGAGACTCATTAACGGCTATAATCTAAAACATTTCAAAATTAATTTCTTCTTATAATCTTACTCATATCTAATCAACCATACCTTAATGAATCACATACTCATTAGTTACTCATTAGTCACATTGATTATGAACTTAAATGCCATAGTTCGATGTTGTGTGTATTTTGTACTTAGTTCAAAGGAAGAATACGGTGAAACTGTTATACGCCAGGAACTTTTATACATGTGACAATCCTAGATAATATTATGTTCTGGACGCCAAGCGAGTTGTGGTATGGGACTCCTTATTCGGGGTAATGGCTTATGGGAGGTCAAGGTCCGATCCCTATAGTCGTGAGATCCGGTTAAAAGATGTTTTATATTCGGATAGTCAGACAGCTGGTAGGCTTCTCAATCCTAATTAAGTTGTTGGTTTTAGCTAGAAATCTATTTAGAATTAGTATCTGTGGTGAAAGATTTATTTACAAACTATCAATACAACCGCATTGAGGAAGCCAGCCACATTAATAAATATTAATAATTAATGATTACTACTACTACTACTAATAATAATAATACTAATAATAATAATAGTGTAGCGTTTAGAATGTCAATATTATAATGTTTATATTGAATTGCTCAATTAAAAAAATTGACGTAGTAACAACCATCGTGCACTCTTACGCACTCACACACATGCCCAAACATACACGCACAAACAAACACACGCTGAATATAATTAAATAAGCTAAAAAAAGTAAACAGTGACTGATGCACATCCATTTTTGAAGCATTAAAAGTCCACATCACATTCCGATAAATTAATATTTGAATACGAAATGACTAAAAACATTTATGCACAAAACCGGTTACGCTATGAAAACAAAACCCGTATTGTGTCATAATGCACGCATTATTATAAGTTCTGATCATAAGACAACGCGACCAAATCAAATAAAAACACCTTTTTATCAACTCCGTGTAGTAACAATCGTAAAATCTTTCAGTGGTGCTTTATTTAGGTGTACCACATAACTCATTAACTTATAACGCCAGGAAGGAGTATTATATCCAAGCGCCCCGCGTTATCAGCGTGTATAAATCTCCTAACGGAGCATTTTTCCACAACCCATCACATTATCAGTATGCGTGTGACATCACAGATGGCGACAGACGCCACTAGTATACAAAAATAGGCGATTGGGTGGTACACGTGTCATTAACTGATAACACTCAGACGTGTTGGAGTTTGTAATATTATATATATATATATATCGCGGATATCGTCAGGAAATCAGAGAATAACTGCGGTAAGCCGTCTTATGTGTATGGCGTTCCACTTTGGGATGTGCGGTTGTCGGTTTGTGTGTTAATCTGGGCGCGCTTGCGCAATATGTCTGAAGCAATAAACCGTAAGATTTGAAGAATGTCGTAAGTGAACATTTGTTATTCTTACCGGACGGGAATACATAAGCGTCTGGTGTCTCGGTAAGACAGACAAACTCAGAGCCGTCGTACGCCGGGGAGAAAAAATGCACTCCCAAAGGTTAATCCCAATGACATCTTGCAATATCCCATATAAACGGCAGTGTTTTGTATATTGACCGGTCCAGTTTGTTGTGTGGGCTGATGGGGAGGGAAGACAATCGGTTGAAGTTTTGAAAACCTTTGTTTTCACTTCATTTGAAGATATGCTGAAGCTCGAACATCTGGCAATTATCTACAAAGATTACCCACTTGTCACAAACGATCGGTGTTGTTGTGAACGCATTTAGGGGCTGTTAAGAAATAGATATAGATTGATCTTTTGAAAAATACGAAATGTCGATTTTTAGGTGTTTGAAATCAACGGTTTCGAAGGTGCCTTCTTGAAGTTCTTCTTCGAGGGATTGGTTGTGGTGAAGAGCTCCCGGCCGTGAAATACTCTCAGAGAAATGTTGTGAATTTGGAATGAATCGGTGCGCGGCACCGCAAGGAGAAATTAATTCGCTATATATAGAACAAATGTTAGCTATTTCAAACACAAATGAATGGTATATTGATCGTATGCTGGTTACGTGTGGAGGCCTCTACACATCTGGTGCACATATTTATGGCCGTGATGGCAGATGATGTATGCTCTCCTAGCGAGTAGAGATAACGATGGCTTGGTGATGATTCAGCTGAACCATTTGTGATGGTGAAGTCTCCCCGTATGGCGGAAAATGGTGTTAACGCTGCTTCTGTTTGTGTTGCGTGGTATATTATATTTTAAACACCCATTTATGTTGTGTTTTTGTGGTCAAAAATGCACAAACACGCCCGCTTTGATAAGCGTAAACAACACGCGCTAACGCATATCACATACGCTGAACGACGTGCTCTCACTCTCTGACACACACACCCTCTATCTCTCTCTCTCTCTCTCTCTTGACACCCATGCGCGCGCATGGACACACGAGCTGTCAGACATGATATGAACATTCAGAATTGAGGCTGTGCTGATTAAGCGACAGCCTGGGGATTCTCCCCGAACAACAAAAACAAAACAAACAATTCAGAATCATGTGCTTGATGACATTTTTCATATGATCACTATTCAGTCAGTAGAATGTCACGTTTCTATATAAAACATGTCCACATATGGTTAATTATTCTTCATTATCCGATAGACTGAGGGAAGCGGTGCAGTCAGTAGTTTGTTTACTTGATGTTGGAATCTGCTGTCTGTAAATAAATAAATAAAGGTTTTCATGGCAAGATGCATCTCATCATCGTCTATATAAACCAATCGTCCATAGAGTTGACTATTTGAATGTGTAATGAGGGGTTAGTCACAGGACCCAGCGGTTGTTAACGATAATAATGTTAATAAAATATTAAATAAAGCGCCCTTACTATCAGGAGCCATTCAAACGCGCTGTACAAATAGTTGTACGCTTGATCATTCTATTTCTTCACTTGCTCAATCCTTTCATCCACACACGGAACACACAGCTCAGTGGTGGGGTAGTAAACTATAGCCTACTACGGAAACGGAGTGTTCGATTAGAAACCATCAGTAACTTATGGAATAGTCATGTGCCGGTTGTTTGAATCATGTGTATAAGGAATAGCTTACGGTAGGTCGAATACAGCACCAGATTGTAAACAGTTGTAATGGTGGGATGGTGGTGACACCAGTTATCCAAATTGAAATGATACCACAACGAGCACATGCACTCCTGTATGTGGGTTCGAACCCAGTTGATGCCTTTTTGGTTGGGTGGGATGTTATCCTACGGAGGGGCCTCTCGGCCGTACGAACCAGCTGTGACAAACGCCGAGGAAAAACAAATCACTTCTTGGCACCAATAAATAAACTTTATAAAGTCGGAAGATCGGTTAGTTGAGCTTAAAAAGGCTAGTACGCTGGCTTCTTTTTTCTGTACAATCCCTGAATCGTCATAAGGGTGCCTCCGTGTTCTAGTTGGTAGCGCGTTCGACCACATATCGCTACCACCTGAGTTCGAATCTCGGCGTGGGCATATCTGGACGTTGTTTCATCTTTGAGTTCATTTTATTACCTTTGAAGGTCGCTCGGCTCATTTAGCCTACCATATGCACAAAAGTGGCCGTAACACACCAATCATCATCATCATCCAATGGTCGGAACAGTTTTCTTCAACGATTTAACAAACCGATCAAAAGACAACGTGCCCATCATCCTGCTAACACCGTACCGCCTCTGTATCTGACATAATAAACCTGTTGTTTGGAATTGGCCGATTGTTATGACTGGCTTTACATCTGGCCATCAATCGAGAGATGAATTCAGTTTTGATCTCTACAACATCTGTATGGACGTTGGCCGTCATGTTAGCTGTATTGATTATTTCGTCATCTGCGTTGCTATACAAATCGTTCTCTCTATAATTCCGTATTTATTGGAAGAAGATTATATATACGTACATAATGGTCACCGATAGAGTGGTCCATCACTCCTGTTGGTCATCAAAGACCAGTTTCTTCATCATATATATATATATATATATATATATATATATATATATATATATACACACACACAAGGAGAGAGACAAAGACAGAGACGCACGTATGCACGGAAACACATACATACAGAGATACACGCGCACTCACACACACAGAGAGAGAGAGAGAGAGAGAGAGAGAGAGCAACACATAAACAAACACACAGAAAGGGACGCACAAAAGGAACCGGATAAACAGCTACCAGCAGAACAATAATACGAACAAGCCGAGAGAGAGAGAGAGAGAGAGAGAGAGAGAACGAGAGAGAGAGAAAGAACATATCTTCAAAGGGGTTCAGTCCATTGATACCTGTATTAGTGGGATATGTCCCTAGGATGTTCCCTTATGGCCATATGTCCCAGGTGTAACCAATGTCGAGGCTAAATAAAACACTCACTCACTCACTCATTCACCCATTCACTAAACATATTTCCTAACCAGGTAAAACTGTTGCTTGGACCGAGTACGTAACTGTCAGCTCTAATTATATAAGATAATAGAATTGGACATAATTTTCACGACGTATGTTGATGTACGTGTTTAGGTTTTTATCTAACTTTTCGTCCTTCGACCTATATCCACTACAGATCCTGTATTCATACTAGCAAACGAGTTTGTTTGTGTCTGCATACGTGCCTACGCATGGACGTCAATATCCACAACGCTGGTATTTTGATTTCGAACCGTTTACCAGCCATTATCAGCTGACAGAAACATTCTTCCAGACGAAATAACGTCAACATATCTCCTGAACCGATCAACGGGTCAACGATGTTATTTGTTTAGGCACCGCTTAGTACCATTGCACCAGTTTATTGCTGCCTGACATCACCACACAGTGTGTGTGTGTGTGTGTTGATGCTGATGTTGGTGCTTGACCATAGTACAGGAGCCAATAATCTAGGCTGTCTAGTGCTGGACCATCTATCCGATAATGGCATTCGTTCATCATCATGTCCTCTTTGCAGCCCCGACTGGCCAATAGTAAACGGCATTTAATATCATCAGTATATTATCCCCCCCCCCCTCCCACCACTACCACCATCCTACCCCTCATCGCCAGAATGGTCATCGCGGGATGGAATCTCGAGTGTTGTTGACCTAGATTGGTGGCCGTTTGAACCGTAATCCTTAATGGTGGGGATGGCTTTGTGGACGTAGCTGATGGCGCGACTAACAAATGTCTACGACGATGGTTTGATTCCGGCTCGAATAATAATAATTAGATTGTTTATAGTAGAAACTAAACTAAGCTTCATCACTTTAACTTTGGTTGTCCAAATGGACACCTCAAAGGGGAAAGTACAGAATAGATGTCAGAAGTTGTATTATTAGTTCTGGATAAACTCAGTGTGTCCACGTCTCTTTTATTTCATGATTCTGCTAGATCGACTTTATTTCCTCATTTTTAAGACAAATCTCCTTTTTGGGGAAAAAAAGTAGATTGTTTGTATTTTACTCACTCACAATTGATTGTGTTATTGTATTCAAGTGACTTTTATACTTTGAAATTAAGCTGCTTGTGCAATGAAACACTGGTTTATAAGGGTGTATTGTCCATTCTCCCATTCATGTTAATTTTTTTTAACATTTTGACTGGTGACTGCTGAAGGGGTTGGACATCCATCACTCGAATGCACACACCTCCCCGCCCCCATCTGTGTTCTGGCGACAAATAAAGCCTAGAACATGATCTCCTTTATTTTCATTTCAAGTCTGTGGATATACTGAAAATATACGGAATTATATTTGTAATAATGCACGCTTTCACATTTAAAATTAGCCAAGAAGCCTTCGAAATAAATGTTTTTCTCCCTTTCGGTTTGTTGTTGTTATTGGTATAGGTTTTGTGCGCAAATAGGAATCACCATAAATGAAAATTGTTATTGTACAATGTACACCATTTCACCGTAGGCAGCAATAAATAGTCGTATATATTCATATCGTCTCTTGAATATGGCGGTATATTGTGCAGGCGCCTATTAAAACATAAACACCGATTCAAAGAAATCGATCTATTTTGATGGTTTAGTGACGGGTTATACCCAAGAAGGGATCATTTCTTGTAAATAAAGACGTATATGTTACAGATAAGCAAAACTAATTTTTACATAAGCAAGTCGCACTATTCTGTATAGATAATTTTAATTATATTTTCTGACTAACTAGATAGCGCGAAATTATTGACATGTTTGTATAAGTTTGGATTGGTCACGTGACTACTTTTCCCCGGACGGACGCCCATTAGTCCGGCTGTTCTCTATTTCTCCACTCCGTTCATATTTGGCCCAGCTTCAATATTGATAAGCATCCAACCCCCGTCCACCTCCCACCACGCCCAGTAGTACGCGCTGGTGGCTCGCAGTTGAATGACGAGATATGCGTGGACATTGTGGATCAGGTCGGCCAGCAATATTCAGTGCCCTGTAGCCGACTTGTGACATTCGGTCAGGTGGATATTGGCTTTTGGTGTCGTTCGGGTTTACCGTCTTGTTCGGCATCAGGAATTACCTAAGTACAGACGTCTCTCGGTCGGACTCCAGATCCTATACTGACGGCGTCCTCGGCGTGATCCAGACGTCCTGTTAGTATCCGGTTTTTCCGAATTATAATTGGGATATTGTGAACTGGTTCGGACCTCATTGTTTTTGTCTTGGAGATATCGGTGTCTTGTATAAATCTTCTATTCAACAATGTTATTTAGAAGATTGAGTTTTTGAAGTGGTCGAACACGCACGCGCGCGTGCACGCACACACACATACAAACGGACACATGCACATGCATATATGGAGGTATCTACTTCAAAAACTGTGTGTGTATATATATATATATATATATATATATATATATATATATATGAATGCATTTATCACTTCAGATACCTTATTAATATCGCTGAATAAAATAGTTTGCGGGATACTGTCTAATGGATGAAGATAAAGGACATCTAATTGAAGAACTACGCCGCCATCTTCGGGATGTGGAGCCACTTCCGGGAGAAGAAGATTTCTTTACCAACACTGAGACGTAAGTAACGCCGCCTGGTGATAACTTGAAGACATGGTCAGTGATAGTATCTATCAGTTGATGAGAGTCTTTATTAGATGTTAAAAACTGGTGAAGATTTTAGTTAGTGTAGACAGTGACAGTTAGTGTAAATAGTAACAGCTTGTTTGTTTGTTTGTTTGTTTGTTTGTTTGTTTGTTTGTTTGTTTGTTGTTGTTTTGTTTGATGTAAGTAGTGGATTAGAATTAAGTGTAACTGATGGCTGTCTGATTCTCTCAGTTAAATATGTAGAAGTTTATCTTAATCTGTTTGAGTAGATGGGCGAAATGATTCAGTGGTCTCTCTCTGTCTGTCTGTCTGTCCTGTCTGTCTGTCTGTCTGTCTGTCTGTCTGTCTGTTGTTCTGTTTTGTCTGTCTTCGTCTGTTGTCGTGTCTGTCTGGCTGTATATATATATATATATATATATATATATATATATATATATATATATATATATTCCTCTATACTTATTAAATAGTAGTTAATTATGGGAGTAGATAAAGGATTTTTATTTACTTGTAGGTTGGTGCGTTTCTTGAAGGCACGAGATTGGAACCTGAAATTATCCGAGAAAATGATAAAAGAAACAATTGAGTGGCGTAGAAAGGTGAAGCCTCTAACAGTGGATTGTGCTTGGTGTCATGACAGACCTGGCATTACATCCTTTGGTAAATAGATAACATTATAAATGTTATATGTAAGTTGAATGTAAACCCTAATGACATAGGATAGTTTGTGTGGGAGGGTAGTAAAATGGAAATTATTGCTGTTACATGACCAAATGGCAAGTTAAACGGGATGAGTGACCTCCATAGATAATAAGGTGAATTTTAAGATGAAACACCCTTACAGACATGGCCCAGTGAGGTTTGAACCCAGGTACTAGACCCTAGAGATTATTATTATTATTATTATTATTACTATTATTATTTATCAGGTTTTGTAGAGTGTCCTTTTCTAAAAGGGATTTAGCTCAAGGATACACAGATCAGTTACCAGTAATGGCATAATTTAGTTGATGGAGACGTCCTATATGACACGTAGTACGTTTATGGTCAGTGGATGTGGCAATTATGAGGCACAGCCTGATCTTTGTTTATATGGCACATATATATACAGCATATACAACGCGGAACTGCCCACTTAAATAAAAACAAATACACAGATGTGTTCATATATATATATATCACAGCCACGGGCACACACACAAACAAACAAATGCTGACACACAAATACACAGCTGTCGCCTATAAGTCAGTCTAATATTTTAGTCTTTAATGTTTGGTGATGAGACATAGAAATTACTTAACATTGAGGGATGGTTCTCCTTTTTTATTTTGCTTGTCTTTATAGTTATAAGTTTAACAATCTCCCCCCCCCCCTCTCTCTCTCAACCACTATGTGTCTTTATCATACTCATATCAGAACATGGTGAGAATGTTTAAGTTCATTACCCAACTAGTGATATTTATTGGGATTTCTTAATTGTGATCAGTTTTTTGGTGACCCTTATTGTGTAACTGTAAACTTCCAAAGTTATTGCTCATCGATATTTTCTTTTTGGAAGTTCCATTCGTCATTTAAAGAGTACCGGTAGTTGTTCTATTGTAACTAAGGTAATTTGAAATGTTTAAGCTTACTTCTGTAAAAGATCAGCTGGACCCCATTATCTGCTTTCCTAGAGATAAGCTTAAATGGAACTCACTAACCGTGAATGTCATAGAATAGATTGGATGGGTTAGAGATGATAAAGACAATTTTGCTCTCACAAGTTAATTACTGACCTGACGTGTAGGCGGTATCAGGGTGTTAGTATACTGGATATTAGTGTATGGACGTTAGTGTACGGACGTTAGTTCACATAGATCTTACTCATGTTAGTGGACCTGACCTGACATAAATTATAACTGAAGCCTTTAAAACTATTTAAAAAATAAGCCATTGTAAAAATATTACTCAAATCATAATATCACAAATTGTACACAATTCTAGAGAGAATGTTGAAATGTCTGTAACTGGAGCACTTTACCAATCTGAGAATTTTCATGTTGTTGTCTTCATATCTTTAGTTGTTGTTCAAAAATGAAAAGATCAAGGATCGAAATAATTCCAAAGATCAAAATTCCAAAGATCAAGAAACTTCCAACGGCAACTTTGCAAGCTCTGCAAAGTTTGTCAGTGACGTGTACGGTATTATTACGCGATGTGTTCATAATACGCCAATAGCGCTTAGTGTGATTTGGATTTACTGATATTTTCGATGTACACTAAAATCAGGTACACAAACATCTATGTACACTAACATCCGTACACTAACGTCCGTACACTAATATCCAGTACGATAACACCCCCAAACCGACGTGTATCATAATATAATGTAGTGTATTCATACTCTAACGAACGAATACGGTCTTACACCATCGCTGAGATTTCATTACCATTTTTAATATACCCATTGAGTACAATCTTGAATCTAATGTCGCTGGTTGAATGGACGCTTTGCTAGAGACCCATAACATACATACGTACGTATGTACATACCTACCTACATACATACATACATACATGCATGCATACATACATACATACACACACACAACTACATGTTTTCTTAAATAATCACCTATTTGTAACGGGATCTCGTAGAAATACACAAGACGTGTTTTGCGTACCTCCATCGACGATCTGATCTGACAGAGGTGAAGGTGAACGATGTGGCTTACTCTGTTTAAAGTGTTGTGGTGACCTTTAAAAATGGTGCGCTATTAGTTTTGGAACATTTGTGAGAACTACTTATCATCATATTACGATGTACAGCAAACTATCCGATGTGAAATCAATTATCACTAATACCAATGGGCCTAGACGTTATAATCGAAACCATTCCTGTTATGTACTGATGATGATAGGCTAAATGGGTCGAGCAACCTCCACAAGTAATGAAGCGAAGTCAAAGATGAAACACCCTTCAGATATGCTCACCCCGTGATTCGAATTCAGGTGATAGTGATCTGTGATCCAACGCGCTACCAGTTAGACCACGGAGGCGGCCTGTTATATAGTGAAGAATATGCGATTTGAGTTTTTTAAATTCAGCTCTTTGCGAGTTATAGGGTTGTTATCATTGATTAATCATAACAACGAAACTAATAGTAATATATTTATATTATTGCTGGGATTTCTACCATCAGACACAAATAATAACCAATACTTATAGACATATGTAATAAATATATGTGGCTCGTGGCGGCTAAGTGATTAAAGGCAGTGAAGCAGAAAGTAGAAGGTCCTTGGTTCCATTCCAAAAAGTAGCTGGTTGGGTGGTAAACGTTCTATTGTGTGTGAATTGTAAGCCTATAAATAACAATTACAAACGGCATCCTTTCCAGAGAGTGGGTGGTGTTATTTGGAGGGTTTAGTTCATACTAGAGGGGTAGAGTGCACAGGAAAAAGGATATTAGGGTTTGAACAGAGATGTAAAGAGTCTTTGGGTGGTTTTCCAACATTAAGACGGGAGCTTTATGAACATGTTATAAATAAATGAATACATTATCCTTTAAATTGGTCTTCTTGGCTAGTGTTAACGTAAAAAGTTGCCCATCATTGTAAAACAACCTGATGGTTTCCTAACTTAGTGTTGCTTCGTCACACAACTGTTGTTTTTATTTGATGATTTTCAGCGGCAGATTGGCTTTGACGAGATGGGTCGTCCTGTTATTTACTTCTGCTTTAGACAGGCCACAGTGGTTAAAAATACGCTAGAACAGGCGGTGGCCCATGCTACTTACCTGGTGGAAAATGCCAAGAGGACCATGCAGCCTGGGGTAACGACCTGGGTGATGGTCATGGATTGTAAAGGTGAGTGGGTCATTGACCCTTTGCTCAGAGAGGCATTTTGTTATTAATGTTAACGATGATTAAAGTCGACATCAGAAGCAATTTCGTAGCGTATACAGCAGACCTGCAGATATTAAGATTGATGCCACAATAATACTTCTATGACTGGAATGAGTACAAATTGTTGCAGTTTTTTGGAAATTTAGTCACATAAGGGTACGAGATAGACCACGTCGAGTTAATGTCGCCATCCGCCAGCAGTATGATAATAGTCTAATCCCTGCCCTTCGTTACAAACCAGGCATATCACTACCGGCTTATAATCCTCGACTGGGATACGGAGCCACACAGCTCCTGTCTGACCATTACCCGGAGAGACTCGGTATGGTAATCTGTCTCAACCACAACACGGTCTTTCACGGCGTCTGGAAGGCAATCAAGGTGTTCCTACAACCGAACACCATCGCCAAAAGATGAAGCTGGTCCGATCAAAGAGAAAGGTAACGACGTTAATCATTCTTACCAATTGTTCTTCGCCGTTTTCGTCTTTTCGGTGATTTAACTGTCCAGAGCTGGGCGTCGTGTCCTCCACTTCTTTCTCGCCACAGATAAAGGAAGTCTTCGAGACGATCTTCCCGGATGAGCTGACCACGTGGCTGCTGGAGGAGATCCGCCTCAACAAGGAAAAGCACATCTCGATACTCCAACGACAGTTCTGGCTGCCGCCGCCCTACAAGGAGGCACACGACCCGCGCGGCTGTCCGTCGTACGTCAGGGACTACATCGAGCCATATCTGTCCAAGGCGGACGACCCGAACGCGCACAAGCCGCACCCTAATATCATCGACTACCTGCGGGGTAAAGAAAACGTCGTCAGCCTGTCTTGTAGCGACCTGGACTCGGCCAGCGAGGGTCCCTCGACTGGCCGCATTGACACAGGCGATGACACGAATGAGGAAGACGACGGCAGCGACACTCCCGACGATGACGTCAACATAGACGATGAATTCCAGATACCGAAAAGTGCCTCTCCCTTACACATGTAAACTAGGTCAACATTAGATTATATATATATATATATATATATATATATATATCATAACCAGCTTGCTTGTTGTAGGTGTGTCTTGTCGTTGACTGTTTTGAGTGAGCAAGCGAACGCGTTGTGACTTAGGGTTTGTCTTCCTCCAACTTGTTGGTAATGTTGGGTGCACTTTTCACGTTGTATGTATGCGATAGGTGGTAAATATGTCTGCTCCAGTTACATTGCACATCTGTCTTGGTTGAGTTGTGTTCCTTTCCCGTTATCTATGGTAACGTTTACACTGTTAGTTTGTATGATGTTCTGTTACGCTTATCTGTTGGTTTCCTAATTGTTGAATTGTTATAGTTAAAAACAAAGATTTTCTCGATGGAAATGTTCACACATTGTCATGTATCCTCACAAGTTAACTCACTTCTTATTGTTGTTGTTGTTGTTTGGTCCCAAAGCCTAATTGTGGCATCAACAATGAACATAGAAAAAGAAAATAACAATAACATCAAAGACATGTTGCACAAATTTCTGTGGACAGAATCAATGTTACCTTACATATTGTAGATTGTTTTACTGAATGTTGATAAATGGAGATTTACTGCACTTCGAAATGTCGTCTTTTTGGCCCTCGGCCTGTCGACCATTTGTATAGCCACCATTGGCTTTGTTGTACACTTATCGGGAAACTGGTCTGCCATTTGTTTTTGGTTTGATGACCACAGAACGCCAGCATAAGCCGATAATGGAACGCGATGGTTACAGTTGGATTTGATGTTTAATTACATCTCAGTTGTCTGTCACAGCTGTTTAATAATGCCGTACAATCCCAACATACAAATGCTGGACGCGTTCAGTGGGATGTTAGCATTACCCAATTACCTGAAGTAGTTTACAACTCCTGTGTTGTTACTGGCCAGACTAACCGGTGTTCGTAAGTTTCAGAGGATCGTTTGATTGGTAGTTTGTTTCAAATGGACCTGAAACCAATTAATATACGGGTAAAACTAATAATTTAGTTGATGATGCTATAACGTCGAATCGGTGATGAACGAGTCAAGCCGTCAGCATCTAGCCGCTGCTATTTTTGTATTTTGATTTGGTTGTGTAGTACTATTGTTGTGTGAGCGTGCGTGTGTGAATGCGTGCTTGCGTATCCGTATAAATACAGGTGCATGCTAAAATACACGCACGCGCACACACACACACACGATGGGACTAAATGCAATAAGTGTGTACATAGATATGGTATGTCTATTGTTGTTCGTTTTCGTTCCTATCATTTATCAGTGAAGTGTTGTTGATAGCTTTATTCTCTATTTGTGACATGTTATCTGTGACATGTTATTTGTTGCTGGTTATCGACTTTTCCATTTTAGTTAGACGTAAGCAAGATAGATTTAGATAGACAATTGTTGGTATCTAGGTATAGTGTTCTCCTCATATTCTGACCGAGCAGTTTGGCGATTGTAAATACGCTTGGTGGTGTGTGTGTGTGATCTGGGACGAACCGGTGGACAAGGGGCGGTGAGAATTATATGATTGTGTGTATGTGTCCGTGTGTGCATGCGTGCTTGTGTCCGTGCGTGTTAGAATATGGGAGACGGATCATTTGAAGCTGTGATTTTATTACATCAAAATAGCTAATAAAGGAATTGATTGGAAAATTGTTTGTTTGTGAATGAGTGAGAGACTGATGTTACTTATTATTCGTAGTTATTTAAGTGAAATCAATGCTGGATAAGAAATCTAAAACAGCGCGTTGTATTTAATGGATGAGTCTATAAGTCAGCAAGTGGAAGCATCTTGTTGTTTCTTTAAACAAACAAAAATCTTTGTTATCTTCACTGTTGATTTATAAGTTTATTGATCCACCCATACGTGTATCTGTATAACAGGTGATTTGGAATCTCTATACAGTATCGATGCTGTCGGCTACTTGACATTATTGTATGACATTTTGTTTTCAAAAGACGTTTTTTACGTATGCCATCCTCCAGGGCCGTATTAACCCCTGACTAGGCCCATAAGCCACCCCGCAACAGATGACAGCCTGGTCTTGGTACGGTACGCACTAGGCCATAGTGTAAGCTTATATCCATTTTGTGGGTCTATTGAAGAATTCTACTAAACATTCTGTTTATAGATTATTTCAATAAGCATTAAAATAATGTATATACATATATATATATATATATATATATATAATTGTGTGTGTGTGTGTGTATGTTTGTGTCAATCATAAGTATACTCTATGTATGTATGTATATATATATATATATTTATATGGATATAAAGCGCCTTTAACCATTGGAACCCTGCGGGACCCCTAGGTTTTATTATAATCAGCATCGTGGATAATACGGCCGTGCCATATTGTGTAGCACATACGGGTAGTTCTGGGCCAATCAACAATTCACGCCCATCACATCTGCCACCACACCAGCTAGTTGTATTTTCTGTCAATCATTGAGCTTAGTGTAATTGATAGTGCAGTAAACAGCTGATCAGTGTTACCTATACGTGTGTGGGTTGTTTCATCTCATCATCTCATTTCCTCACGAAGCCACCCCTCTGACATATTTCCAAGATATAATCATCGCAGAAGATAAAGAAAGCACCGACTCAGTCGATTCATCGATCAATCTTTATGTCTGTTTAAGGATCTAGACTGCAAATTGATTTGCATATTCACGAGTCTCTCGGAAAGGAGATAAACCTTTGAAAAACGTCAAGCCAGTTATGTTAACCACCCCACACCCACGTTTGTTTTCTTATTTTTAACCCTTTTCACGCCATGCCCCAATCCTATGTATACAGTATAAGACATAGACTTATACATTAATCCAGGTTCGCGACAAAAATATCCTTTTCAAATCGTCAGAAAACATCTGTTTTCAACGACTATAAAACATTTATTAAAAATAATATCCAAATTCACACACACTATAGAAGCATATCATATGAATATCAGATTGATTATCGAGTTTAACATCACTAGATGGCTTATTTTTTCAGTGTAATTAGCGTAGAACTATTTACCATATTATGAAATCACTAACATCTCAAGCCAATGAGCAGATCGTACCCTAGCTTGATCGTATCAGTCATCAGAATCACAATGCTAGAAATTTCGAGAGTGATTTATTAATTTAATCAATTTGTATACTCCCTTGAGAGTCGAGATGTGTGCTGGATTGAAACAGGTCTGAGTCAGGGATATAAATACTGTAAAGTGCCTTAGAACAGCTATCTAGCTTAATAGGGCGCTATATATAATGATGATGATGATTGGTGTTTTACGGCCACGTTTGTACACACTGTAGGCTAAGTGGGCCGAGCGACCTCCAAAGGTAATGAAGCGAAATAAAAGATGAAACACCCTTCATATATGCCCACGCCGGGATTCGAATACGGGTGGTAGTGATCTGTGGTCCATATAAATGTTACATATTATTATTATTAAATATTAAAGTACTCATTAAGTAGCTAGTGGTAGTTGAGCGGTCTTTGTCTCTATATAATGGCCGGATGTTGATAACTCGAACTTGTTTTAATACCTTTTAAACGTATAGTTGTTATTGTTATTAACGTAAATATTAATCTCCGCAAGTTGGTTTAACTTTGATCGAGCACTAAGTGACGTCCTCGTTATTGTGCACATGTCTGTAGATCACGTTGCACGGGTGTGCTCATATACATACATACAAGATAGGACTGGAATTGTGGGTGGAAGACGATTTTTGCCTTGGATTTGAAAACATTCTGGGGGCAACAAGGTCAATAAGCAAGGCATTAAGACAAACTGACTTTAAGGCAGTACCCTCAGGTATTTATTGTCAGGTTTCTAATGACAGTCCAATGACGACAGCGTCCATATTCGTCCAGTAAAATTGAAGATTAGGCGTCTATTGAGATTTTGTTTTGCCAAGCGAAGTATACAAATAATTATTCATGGTAATTAATTCAAACATAAATATGCATACGCGGTTAATACTTAATGGGAAATCGATGTTACCTGTATTAGGTAATAATTTAATACTGGCGCGATAATATTCAAAATATTAACAATGGTAAGTGAAATGGCAAAGATATTTTAGTAAGCTGGCCAAGGTCAACAATTGCAGGTGACCATAGATTTTGTCATTAAATTGTGCATAAATATATGACATATGTCTTACAGCAGACCATTTACTAAACACGTAGACTGTATAAATAATCTTGATCTATATAGATCGATAAAACTATAAATTGCATCACTCAAAACGAGGTTACTTCCAACTTACGCCCAATAAATATATATCCATCCCCGAGGCCACGTGACAACGATTAATCCTTATTTTTACTTCCGAGGTGAAGGGTCACCGTCGTGTGAGCAAACGAAATTTATGTGATGATGTTCCCATTAATTTATTGTATATTTTATTCCTCTTTATTTTCGCGTCTAAAAATAACAACAAAACATATACACGTCTAGACCTGGTCTAAGATAAATAAACTGAAGGGTAACTAATGACATTGAAGACGAGGCCGCTTCTGGAAGGTTCTTCCATTTTGATATAACTCAACCATTGACCTAAACGAAAACTAGACCGAACACGGCCGCCGATTTGATGGCAAACAGGTCCCAACTTCCGGTCGAGGAAATAGGAACGCAGACTGGAAAAATCAGGTTTATAAACGTGGTGAATTATTGTTGTATCGATGGTTGCATAAGCCGCGTGCGTGGAAATAATACAAACGGGATGTTATTTCATCGGTATGTATAAGGAACCCATTTAAAATAGCTGTTAAAGCGGGGTTTTTTGGCGGGAAATTAAGCTTAACTGTTATTATATTTAGCCTGTACGACAACCCCCGGCCTATCTCTGGCGTTTGATCACAATTAAACTAGATATAACGACTTCCATAAAACGACATTTACATATTTCATGGCATATAATAGCAGAGGAATAATACAGATTGTCTGCACACACAAAATTATAATGCACACATCACAATAAATGTCCGTATTCGTAGGTTCAAAACTAGAAGCGCAGCTGCTTCAAGGTTGCTGTTTCACCTACCGGAAGTCGGCCCTGTTTGGTCATGGCGGCCCATTCAAACATCACTGATTGAGATCAGTGGGGCACCTAGTATTGGGGTTGAGCAAACTCATAGTCCAGGTACAATGAAAATTTCATCAACAAACGATCGGATGCAGTGGAAACTTTGGAAACGTAGGAGGGATAAGCGAGTCTGAAAAGGTGAATTTTCAAATGGTGACGGAAAGAAACTATGCTATCTGATGACTTAACATGTTCGGGGAGTGAGTCCCAGCATGAGTTTTAACCCTGGGAACAGACAACAAGTGAAAACCAGATGAAGGGAACTCTTCGATCTTGGGTGCTAGAGAAAGCATGGAAAATAGATACGAAGGTTCTCCGGAAGAAATATTTTGATAGACAATGATACAGAGTTTGAAAATGATGCGAGATTGAACAATGAGGTGATTTTAGGAGTGGCACTGAATGAGAAAACCGAGGAGACCGTGTGATAACCCTAGCTAAGCAGTTCTGAGCACACACTGAAGTGTTGCAATAGCCACAGAAGAAGAGAGTTGCAGTAATTAAGCTAACTAGTAACGAGTCCTGTAGCAATGGTTTTGGAGACTGAAAGAGAAATATAGCGACGTCGTTGTATACGGCGAAGATCACGAATATGATAGAAGCAGCACCAACATGCCAGAGAAATATGTTTTCTGAAATTAAAATCGCTATCAAATGTAACACAGCTAACTGGTGAACTTGTTAAATATCCACAAAAATAAGGTCACATTATGAAAATACTGAATGGTTATTAGTTGTTTGTAAAAGAAACACACATATATATATATACATATATATATATATATATATATATATATATATATATATATATATATAGCACGTCCCACACATACCAGGGCTATATTTGTTTACATTTCATGGATCGATCTAAATCGTCCCATCTAAACATCCTTACCATGTTTAAATCTGTCTTGCTTCTGGGACTTTTTAATTACCAACATGAAATCAATATTCCGAACACGAGCCAAACATGATAAAATCACTAAATAGGTCGATTTACCACAAGCTGAATTTCCGTTATGGTTCACACACCGATGTGACCGATATATGACAGCTGGTAGTTTGAACAAGAAGCCTAATTCATGCATCTGACAATTGGTTCTACTGTACGCGTTATGCTGACATTTGTTTGTTTGTTTGTTTTTTTTTTGTTTTTTTTCGGGGAGAATCCCCAGGCTGTCGCTTATTCGGCACAGCCTCAATGTTGGAGTGGTTGGATTCTCCTCCTCCATCACCTCTCACAGGGGAGCAGTACGGAAAGATGGTGCCGAAATACCCTGATGGTGGTCACTGCCAGAGTGTATTACGTCCTCAGGGGGGCTTTAACGTCCCGATTTATTTTTTATAATTTAGTGGAAACGGCAGCGCCATTTAACGTTGTGAGCCGAGAAATTAATCTCTGGAAAAATTTCGACCTTTTGCTGGGATCGAACCTGTAACCCTTGACACCAAGCTTAACCGGAGCTCACAGCTGATGTATACAGCCATAATGGCAGTATATATACATAAACACAAGCCAATCGTTTATATAAATTGACCTGAAAGAAAACTAGACCGTGCACGCCGGCCGATTTTATGGCAAACAGGTCCCAACTTCCGGTGAGGGCAAATATGAAAGCAAGGTGCTAAAATCAGGTTTATAAACATGGTGAATTCTTGTTTTGCCGTTGGTTGCATAAGCTGTGGAAGTAATACAAAAGTAATATCTTTTCAACGATAAGGAACACATTTTAAATAGCTGTTAAAGCCTTTTGTAGAGGGAAATTAAGCTTAATTAGTATTATATTTAGTCTATTCGACAACCCCGTCGGCGTCTACGGCGTTTGATCCCAACTAGACTAGATCTACAGACTTACATAAAACGACAGTTACATATTTGATGGCATATAATAGGACAGGAGTAATACAGATTCTCTGCACACACAAAATTATAATACACACATCTCAATAAATGCCCGTATTCATAGGTTCAAAACTCAAAGCGCAGCTGCTTTAACGTTGCTTTTTGCCCTTACCGGAAGTCAGCGCTATTTGGTCATGGCGGCACAATCAAACACCACTGAGTGCTCGGTCTAGTTTTCTTTTGCTTGCTTGTATTTTGGGGGGTATCCTCAGGCTGTCGCTTATTTAGCACAATCTAAAAGGTTTGGAGACGAAATACCCTGATAGTGGTCACTGCCAGAGTACCTTTACGTCCTCTGGGGTCTTTAACGTCCCCCCTTTATTTTTAATAATTCAGTGGAGACGGGAACACCATTTAACGTGGTCATCCACCCACGGTGTTGTGAGCCAAGAAATTAATCTCGGGAAAAGTTTCGACCTCTTGCGGGGATCGAACCTGCGACTCTTGGCACCAAGTGCCGGGTTCTTACACGCTAGGCCACCTGAGCTCACCCTATAAGTGTTATTTGTTTTGTTGTTCGGGAGAATCCCCAGACTGTCGCTTATTGAGCACAGCCTATATGTTGGAGGGTTTGAGGAATCTGAACCTCCCCCACCACTCCCCAGGAGGGCAAAAAGAGGGGCCCGAAATCCCCGGAATTGGTCCCCGCCGGTTTAAAACATTCCCAAGGGGTTTTAACGCCCCCCTTTTTTTAAAAATAATTTTTTTGGAGCGGCAGCGCCATTTAACGTGGTCAGCCACCCACCCACGATGGTGAGCCGAGAAAAAATTTCCCGGGAAAAAGTTTCGACCTCTTACGGGGTTCGAACCTGCGACCTTTGGGCCCTTTGGGTGTTTAAACCCGGTTGGGCCCCCGGGAACCACTATGTAAGTTTTTCCCTTTTCTTGTAGTTGGGGAAGAACCCCCAAAAGGCTGTCGCTTGTTTGGCAAAAGCCTCGGGGGGGAATTTTCCCCGAATTTCACGAAAAGCTTTTAAATTTCCCAGTCCCGGATGTCCCGGTGCAAACCCCACAAAAATATTTACTTGTGTTTTTTTTTTTGCCAGATTAGGGGTCTTTTTTAAATAAGGGTATTTTTATGTGTGGGGGGCGTGACTTTGCGTATTACAATGACTGTTTTTTTCTGTGTCGGTTAGGTTGTGTTGTGCCGGAGTTAAGAGTTGTTTAAAAGGTTGTCGGCGGGCCCAAAGGGGACAATTAATTAGATAGTGGAGGGGGTCGAAGTTTTGATTACAATTTTAACCCGAGTGCTTTATTATTTGGGCCGACAAAGTTTTTTGTGTGCACCCAGCGGGAGGCGGCGTATGTGTCGTATTTGTTTTTATGATGTGAATCCCAAAAAAATTTTAATTTTTTTTATTTAAAAATTTTAAATTTGGCTGTTTTTGTTTTGGTTTTTTTGTTTGTGAAGATATTCTTTATTATGTGTTTGTAGGAAACCTGGTTTTCTGTTTTGTTGGGATTTGGGGGGAATTTGGCTTCTTGGCCAGGCGGGCTTGGTTCTTTCCCCTCGTTTTTGGGGTGGCTGGGCCCCCCAATTGTAAATGGTTAATTGATTTTAAGGGAGACCGAAAATTAATTTCTTTGTTTTCGGGATTTTCGGGGTTTTTGTTTTCCAGTTTTTGTGGCTGCCATTGGTTCCCCCCCAGTTTTTGGTTGTGTTTCTGTCTTCTTTTGCCTCCCCCATGGAGGGCGGCGTGATGGCGTAAAGGTTCTGCTAAATGATTGGGTGTGGTCGGGGAGTTTTCCCAGGGATTTAGTGTTCCCCCCACAAAAAAGGCTTTTTCCACCCTGGCGGTTTGGCCTGTGTAATTTTAAAGGCGCCGGGTTTTTTCAGGGAAGAGACCCCGTCCAAAACGCCTCAGTGAATCCCCCTTGTGGGTTTTGGGGTTTTTTGATTTTCTTTTTCAAAAAAATTTTGGTCATGGGTATTAATGGAGCGGGTTTCCCTTTTGGCATCCGGGGGGTGGATTGTAATTTCGGGCCCTTTGAATACAGCTCTTTCAGGGCCCCAGCTTTTATTAATGTGTACTCGGGGGTCTTTGTGAAAAGCTTTCTTGTATTTTAAATGTGATTTCTACTGGGCCCGGTTTTGTCGTTGTTCTTTATTTTTGGCTGTGTCTCCTCTAATGAGATGGGCAATAGGGGGATGCCGGACTCTCTGAAAAGGGGCGGGGGGGGCAGGGGGGGGGAGTCCAAGACCTTTTTAAAAGTCAGTTTTTTGGCCTATTTTATGTGTTTAATTGCCGTTTTAGATGCAAAGTAGGTAAATTGGGACCCATAAAGAAAGGGTTAATTAGGGTTTTATAAAGATTTAAGATTGTTTGTTTTTTTCCCTATTTTAACATTGAAATAATTTTTTTTATTTTAAAAAAGGGGTAGATTTTTTTTTTTGTTTGTAGTGCGTGTTTGTTAAAATTGGGGTTGGTTGTCTATGAGGGCGCCTGGTATTTGTACTGTTTGTTTTCTGTCTTGTTTCCTATAGGGAAGGGTTGTTTTGAATTTTTTGGTGTTAAAATAAAAATTTTTTTATTTTGGGGGGAGAAAAATGACCTGGGTTCATTGGCAGATTTGGTTCGAGGGCGGTTTGTTTTTTTGGCCCCCTTCCCCCGTGTGAAATAATGGTTTGTCGTGGGCCCTAACCGGGGATGTCAACGGGGGTAAAATTGGAAAATTAGTGTTTGAAATTGGGGGTCTTAAAATAGTTAAGGTGAGAGGGCGGACCCCCTGGGGGGAAACCTGTAGTAAGGGGGTGTGAGTCAGATTTTTTTGGACTTAACTTTAATTTCTCTATTGTCTGGGAAAGTCTTCTACCCACGATATCATTCTTCCCTTGATCCCCAAAAGGGGAATTAAACGTCTAAGATGACTGTGGGTTTCCCTTTCAAAACCCTTTTCTAGTCCCCGAAAAAGGGAGTGAGACTGTCCGGATCGGGTTTTTCTTTTGTTGGTGATTAAGTTTACTAAATGTAGAATTGGGTCGACAGTTGATCTGCCTTTTGTAAACCCGAAAAATTTTTGGGGCTGGGGAGTTTAAATATTGTCTGGTGAGAATTAGTCTCTCCATGATTTTTAGTATTGTAGGGGGGAGAATATTGGTCTTTGGGCCCCTTTTCCACCAGGTTTAGGGGTAGGGGACATTGAGTTTTTTCCCGAGTCCGGGAATTTTGTCCTTCTCTCCCGGATTGGTTAAAAAGGTTTTTTTAAATCTAACTTTGAAAAAAAGGGGGGGATTTGGAAATAAAAGATGTATGTAAGTTTGTCTTCTCCCGGGGCGGGGTTTTTTTTGGGATTGATAGAACTGTTTCCAGTTCGGGGGTGTGAAAGGGGGGTCTGTGTCCCGCGTGTTCCCTTTTTTCTGAAAATTTTTGAGGGGCAGTCTTCTGGTTGTTTTTTTCTAGAGTTTTTTGACCTCTTCGGGTAAGGGGGGCAGCTCTAGTGGCAAAATGGTGTGCTAATTTGTTTCTTCTTCTTGGGGGTTTAAATTTCTTTTGGTTGGGAAGATTTACCCCGGGTTTTTTTTTTTTTCGCGCCAAATTTTCGCCGAGCCCATGTCCCCCAGTTGTTTGCACCAACTTCAAATTGGTTTTTTTAATTGTTTGGGGTCCCTCGTCTCGTTTCTCGTTGAGCTGCTCTTAGTTCTGCTCTATTTTGAATTCGGGTGAGCTTTAAAAACCTTTTTTTCAGTTTTCCCGACTTCTTTGGTCCATCTCCTTCTTCTGGTTTAAGAAGGAAAACAAAAGGGCCTTCGATTTTGGAAATATGGGGATGGGTTCTGTTGCCTTGTTTATATCGTCAGTTAATTTACGAAGTAGGTCTCAAGATAAAATTATTTCCTTCTCGGCAGATAATTCGTGTAGTCTTCTGCAAATTGTTTCCAAATTTGCTTTTGGTGCCCATTTTGGGGTTTTTCCCAAGGTTGGTATTCTTAAAACGTCGGATAAAAACCCATTACCCTTTGGGTATGTGGTCTGAGGTTAAGCTTCTAATTGGCTCCAGTCTGCTATGGCCGCAACTTCAGGGGAAGCTATGGCAAGAGAGGGTTGACCCATAGAAGTGGTGGGGACTTTTGGGGTCATTTAATAATATAGCGTCACAGTCACTTATTTGTTGCTGTAAATGTTGTCCTGGTCTGGTGTTTTTTTAGCCCCATGTTGGGAGTATTGGCGTTGAGTGTTGTTAAAGTAATTTTTTAAAGAATTTGGTTTCCTTTTTTGTATATCTATAGGTTTTTAGGGGGGAATATGTATTAATTTTGGAAGGGACCGTTTTTTAAAAAAGGTTATTTCAGGGGGGTGATTGATTGCCCAAACACTGGAGGAGTTAATTTGGGGGGGCGTGTTGTGTGGTATGTTATTATGTATTGCAGTTATGAGTCCTCTGGATACAGTATCTGAATTTTTGTGTGAGGACTGTGGTAGATAGTGTATCCGGGAATTTTTTTTGAATATTTAGTGTTTGTAAGGTTTCTTGTAGTAATACTATGTCTGGGTTTTTTGTCTTGGATGGCTGCAATTAGGCTATTTTTTTTGCAGTGGAAGCCTCGGATGTTCCAGGGAGATTTGGGTCTCTCCCGAACTGTCCTTTGCTTTCACTGGGGTGGGTTGTTTTGTTTTTTGGTTTTTTCTGGGCTGTTGTTTTGGCTGACCCCAGCGCCACTTTCCCGGATCGAGTCCAAGACCTGGCTCGATCCGACCTCTTCCTGGACCTTGGGTTTGGTCCTTCTCTGCCTTTGACAGCAGGTCTTTGGGCAGTCTCTTTGGGTCAGATCCTGGACGCTTCGCATAGCCATGAATATGGACCTTGGGGATATGGCCGGGGGGTGTTGGGGGCCGGGGGCTTTTTTTTTTTGGGAAGGGGTGGGGTTTTTGGGAGTTATTTGGGGGGGGTGGGGTTTTTGGGGGGTTTTTTAAAGCCCACGGAGCCGGGGCTGTAACTGCTGCCCGGGGGGTCTTTGGCGGGGCTGAACTCCCAGTCTCTTCTGAAGATATTGGATTTCCTTCCTGGCCGGACACCCTTTGTTGCTGCCATGTGGCTTCCGCCCAGTTGATCAACGCGGCGTTCCGGCCTTCTGGAGCACACAAAATGCTGACCCGCTTCCTTCGGACCCCCTTTCCAAGTGGTAACCCGGGCTCTGGTCCTGGGGTCTTCGGGTGTGGGTTTTTTCCGGGGACGGAAACACTGTGGAGGGGCCCTGACAAAGGGGCTCACGGGGCATTCCCCCCCAGGGTTCCGAAGGGTCCCCCGGTTTTTTCTCCCTGAAAAAACGGATCTGGTGGGGGCCCCGAGGGGTCTGGGACCTCCGTCCCCCCCGAATTTTTTGGGTAAATTCCAAAAAGGGGGATTCCCCGAAGGAACATGAGGACATATTTTTTAGGCCCTATTGTCCTTTTTAAAGGGCCCGGGAAATCTACCGGGTTTCCCCCAGCTCCCATGTCGGACAAACGCTGGGTTGTTGCCGGGCAGGTCGTTCGAATCAGTCTTTTTCCATCCCTGACTATGGATGTTATCGGTATTGCTGGTCTTAGTCCATCTAGGGCGACGGCCACCTCGAACAGTGTCTTCCAGGGACCGCCCAATACGATCTCTAGTAGGAACACATGCTTGATCTGGTTCGGTGGCGTCTGGGTTTGTCTCCGCAGTGGTGCGCTTCTTCGGTGGGGCGCTGGGGGGGGGTGTTTTTTGTAGCGAGCGTTTCTTTTTTGTTGATATGGTGTGCCGGTGTTGTCTGTTTCCATTGTGACTGGAAGTGATTCCGTGTTTGTAAAAAAAATAGGGTGGGGTTTAAAATTTTTTTGGGGGAAGATTTTAAAAAATTTAATTTTTTTTTAAAGGGGGTTCCTTCGGGGGGGTTTATTAAATTTTTAAAAATTTTTTTTAATTTTTTGGAAAGGGGAAAAAATTTTAAAAAAACAATTTTAGAAGTGTTTATTTTACGGAGTATTAAATATATTTAAGATTTAAATGTTGGGGTGTGTGTATTTGTATCGGCCGATGTGTGCAGAGTGTGTTATTGACTGGTGGTGTGTGCGTATGCGTATTTTGTGGAATGTTACATATATTCAGGATTTATATGTTGGTGTGTGGTTCGTGTGTTTTTTGAATGGTGGATTTTGCGTATGCGACGATGAAATATATAATAGAACTTAGTGTTGATAATATATATAATAGAAATTAGTCTTGATAAAAGACTGTTTGCGCGGATTGGTGTGTACACACACAAGCCACGATCGATAGAGTAAGCGATAGTAACCTATAACTTACTTACCTTTCGAAAACAAAGCGAAGTCTAAGAGCGCGGCGGTAATCCGATATGCTGAGTTTCCTAGAAGTATGTCAAGGCAGCGGTTTCCAAAAATTTCTTTAAAGAAGGTTGGTTTTGGTTTTGTTGTTCGGGGAGAATACCCAGGCTGTCGCTTAATCAGCACATCCTCTATGTTGGAGTGGTTGAGAAATCTCCTCCCCCACCACTCACAGGGGAGCAGTACGGAAAGATGGAGCCGAAATACCCTGAGGGTGGTCACTGCCAGAGTGTTTTACGTCCTCAGGGGTTTTTAACGTCCCCCTTTATTTTAAATAATTCAGTGGAGACGGCAGCGCCATTTAACGTGGTCAGCCACCCACGATGTAGTGAGCCGAGAAATTAATCCCTGGAAAAGTTTCGACCCAAGGGCCCAATGCAAACCCTTGGGAAACCAATTTCCGAGTGCTTAACCCGGGACCCGGGGTCCCAATTAATTTTTTCAGGTCAATGGTTATATACAACTGGTTTAATTTGAGTGTCGACATCTGGCGAGGAACAATGGGTGAATAAATTGTCGGGTACAGACGATAGAGGTCTATTTGTTTAATTATCACTCTATCAAGTTTCTATCAACGTAATAAACGGTGATAACTTACGTATTTACTCATTTGTCCATACTCATTCCAAAAGTAAAATTTACCGATGAAGACCAAGCCATTTCAGAAGTAAATAAATACGGTGTCGGAACTAGTGCGGTGTCTAACATCATGAAAAAAGTCGATGTGCTAATTGAATAGAGTTGAAACGATTTTGTAATCAAATAAGAACCTCTTTAAGAATGAGAACGCAACAAACCTACATGTGATTGCCTTCAAAATGAACTAATCTCGAAGGTAAGTGGATTACGTGTCTGACAAGTTTAATTGCGGAAAAAAAGGAGTTCGCTTTCACAGGTTCGTCTCGTAATCAGTATTTGATATAATGTATGCGCACTCGAACGTATGTCGTCAGTTTGTGCGGCTTAATTTTAAAAACAAATTCGTGTGCCATAGCTGGGATTAGGCATCAATGTAATTAGTATAGTAAGAGAATATAATATCTGGATCGTTGAGAATACTAAAATCATTATTAACAAACCTTGATACTTATAATTTATTACACTTAACAATACTTTAATTTTTCTCAAAGTGTCAAAATTGAAATTGCAAACGTTTCAAACTTAGATCGATAATCTGACTTTGGTTTAGATAACACAGTCAGTGTATCTAGACAATGTCTGATGGAGATATATCATCTGCGTGGGGAGGGGTCTGCATATCTAGTTAAATGGAATACTTAGTGTACATTATCGACAATCGTGGGAATTCCGGAATGTTGTCTAAAGAAGCCAAACTCTTCCGGATACGTTACCTATTCCGTTGATTTAATTTGGGCATTGCATCGAATCGAAAATACTCGATCCCGTGACATGCACACACACACACACACACACACACACACAGACACGGTAGACGCATTAAACACGATGTATCGATATGTGGAATTGGACATTTATTTTTAGATTAATGATATAGTTACTTTGTATTGATTGTACATTCCTTGATCATTTGTTTTCTTGTAAATACAATTTGTTTTAATCCGTTGCTAATTTATCAACCATTTCTCGATCGTAGACATTAGTAGCCGTAAATTACCGAAAACATTTAGTACAGACGCAGCCAACAATCTTGAATAAACATCGGTACGTTCTGTTTATCACAATCCAGAAGAACACGTGATCACGAAGAAGAACTTGACCCGTATCCTAGAGATAGTTTCATCGGGATCGCATACCAACCTATCCAGAACGGATAAAGCCAAATATTCGTCAGCAATAAAATCAGCTTAAAACAAAAGAATTTTAAATCAGTTGTAATTAATAACGTGAATTTTTTTCGGGGGGGAGGATATCAAAATCATATCAATTCTAGCCGTTTACTCTCATCATTATAGTATAGACAAATATTGATTGTTCGACAGTGATGTCATTGATAATCTAATAATGAAGAAGCTCGTTTGTATCTATCTGTGTGTGTGTAGATAACGAAATCGAGCTTGTGATTAGATACTGAAAGATAAAATTTAGGGCAGTCAAAATTCACGTATACGGTAAATGAAGACGAAATGTTTAAGATTGCTAAATATAAACTATATCAAATATTTATGTTTATAATATTTATAAACATGACACTAAAATATTATTTCTAAACAGCTTACAACACTGATTCATTGTTTGTTGAGAGTATCACTTTCTTTACTGTGTAATTATATCGAAACAATCACATATGGTTATTATATATAACCAATTGCCCGTTACGTGATAATCATAATTGTACTATGGCCGACTAAATGTGTGATATATTTCGGATGTAAAGTATTTTTCATTTCTGTTCGGAATACGTAAGGTCTCTTATCATCTTATCAATGTATTGTAATTGTTAAGGAAAGATATCATATCATCTCTCTTCGGCCGACCACCCATCCATCCATTCTTCCACCCACCCACCGAGCCACCAAAACACTTTAGCCATCCACCCAGCTACCCACTCAAACATTCACCTACCCACCCACTCACCCGCCAATATATCCACCCATCCATCTAAATCTCCCTCTTTATCTATAAATGAAGCAGCTCAATAAGACATATTATTGTGTACGATCGTATAAATCACTAAAGAGACGACCCAAGAGTCGCCTTAAAGTAACTAAAATGTCACGAGTTGTTCAGTAAAGTTCTATAATAATGTTACTATAGGACTTGTGGTCTACTCTAGGGGAGAATATCTGTATTGGTAGTCATCTATTATCGATATATAAAGCTATTACGCTTACAGGGTGTGTTGTCTGTGTATTAGAAATATCTAGACCACTATGTTATCTCATCAAGTGTGTGTGTGTGTGTGTGTGTGTGTGTGTGTGTGTGTGTGTGTGTGTGTGTGTGTGTGTGTGTGTGTGTGTGTGTGTGTTTTAGCTGTGTATAATAAGGCACAGGCACAGAGAATCTCGAATCGTGAATTCAAACTCTGGACGTTTCTTCAGGGGACTGAATCCAGAGTGGCGACTTTTCTTGCTGAGACATGTGTAATGTCTCACCAGTCCCTAAGCCGCCAAGCAAAAACAAAAAGCGAATCACCTACAGCCGTGGAGTTTGGGTGTAAAACACCCAAGTCAGATCAGGGCAGTAGTGAGAATGTTTAGCTTAAATATCTAAGCAGCCCTATTTATAGCTATTTTTCAATTGCTGTATCTTTCTTCAAAGCAATACTACATAAACTATATAACCCAATTGCCTTTGTCTTCAAAGATCAGATTTTACAACGGGCAGTCGTCACGAAGCGACTAATATTAAAAGACTGACATCTGCGCTAAAGCAGACAGTATTAGCACGTCATAGCCTCCGCACTGTTTGAACTATGTTATCATTTTCAAACCTGATCTAACGTCTATTGTAGTTCTTAAATGTTATTTATGACAAACAGATTAGAGCTAATCTTGAATGTCACAGTACAGACTGGACATAACTGGATCTAGGAAAGATAATTCTATTCCTATATACAACCAAGGTGAATTATATATACAAGTTAACTTGTTATATAAAACACACCAACCGCGTGAACTGTGTCCAATGCCACCGCTCGAGATGCGATGCAGTGTTTCTATTCCTGAGTCAGGAGTACATGCTTTAAGAGCGTACTGTGTCTGCTACAGTCATTTAAATGCTGGATAACCAGGCCAGACACCTAAACGGCGTTCCTCCAAAGACGCAAATAGTACATGGAATATACAGCTCTAGATCAACTTTTCTTCAATTCGGGGACCGGGAAATATAGTCTCCACGCATAGAAAACGGAACTTTCTCAACCGCAGCATAATATGCCTTATGATATTTGCTGGAGGGTCAAATACCTCATAAGCATACAAATCCAATAAATACTATGACCTACTCGTCACTAACCCTTTATATCAAATATTACAAAATTGGTAAAAAGAAAACACGAACCTCAATCTCTGGCACGGGTAATGTGTGTTTTAGCTGTGTATAATAAGGCACAGGCACAGAGAATCTCGAACCGTGAATTCAAACTCTGGACGTTTCTTCAGGGGACTGAATCCAGAGTGGCGACTTTTCTTGCTGAGACATGTGTAATGTCTCACCAGTCCCTAAGCCGCCAAGCAAAATCAAAAAGCGAATCACCTACAGCCGTGGAGTTTGGGAGTAGAACACCCAAGTCAGATCACGGCAGTAGTGAGAATGTTTAGATTAATTATCTAAGCAGCTCTATTTATAGCTATTTTTCAATTGCTGTATCTTTCTTCAAAGCAATACTATATAAACTATATAACCCAATTGTTACTGTCTTCAAAGATAAATTTTTACAACGGCAGGCGTCACGAAGTGACTACTATTAAAACTGTTTAGCTTAATTGCTATTAAAAGACTGAGATCTGCGCTGTGTGTGTGTGTGTGTGTGTGTGTGTGTGTGTGTGTGTGTGTGTGTGTGTGTATTTTAGGATACATATAGAGAGGCAACAGGCACAGAGCATCAACACATCCTTTGAGAAATACCTCCATAAATCTAAATATACTATACATACATCAATCTAAATATAAAATGTTCCATACCTCCACATATCGATACATATATACGTATTCCTAAGCATGTGTCTGAGCTACTCATCAGCATGTGGGAACCAGCTAATTCGCTAACAGCTAACAGCTAATCCTCATACGTTTACGTTCATCACTAAATAAACGTTCATTCACGCCTAATTTAGCGTCCCTAAGTATATAAAGTTAGGTGTGTTTAGACTTGACAAATACAGACTAAGGGTAGCATCATTATCATAAGATGTTAAGAGACTTTATATCAATGTCCGATCTATCTATCAGTAACAGTACTAGGCCAGAAAGTAAGTTCAATTGTATTATATTATTTAGTAGTAGTAGTAGTAGTAGTAGTAATAGTAGTAGTAGTAGTAATAGTAGTAATAGTAGTAGTAGTATCATCATCATCATTATTATCATCATCATCATCATATAAAATATATATATATATATATATATATATATATATATATATATATATATAACATAATATTTCATCACTATAAGTTGCTACATATAAACATAACAATGAGCATAATTATAAGTTTGATGACAAAAAGATATGAATAAATCCATTATATAAACAGTTTTATGATTTTGTAATCAATTACATCAAGAAAAAAAACCCACTAACATGTGTGACTAAGTACGTTAACTAGGCATTACACAGAGTATAATAAAATATCAATTATAAGTTTATTTTAAAAGGCGAGTGTGTAGTCTATGTTTAAAGATTGACATTAAGTTGATTCCCTCAACTCTATCCGACAGATCTTTCCACACAACTGATGATGAATACCCGAAGAACCAATCGCCAAAAGCCAACTGCTATAATTCTGGACACATCTAATATTGATTTATTTCCCGATCGTTGACCCATTTTTTGTTTTTTATGACACAATTAGGTCACGGACACAACTCGGTAATAGACCATGGTGTTTTTTTATATACGTATAAAGCAGCATTTTGTATCGATGATTCTTTCCCTTGGGAAGCCAAGGATAAATGTCCGCATGATTGATGTTATGTATTGTGAGCTCCGGTGGCCTAGCGGTTAAGCACTGGGCACTTGCCAAAGGTTCGAACCCCATAATAGGTCGAAACTTGTCCAGAGATTAATTTCTTGGCTCACAACATCATGGGTGGATGACCAGGTTAAATGGCGCTGCCATCTCCACTGAATTATTTAAAATAAAGGGGGACGTTAAAAACCCCCGGAGGACGTAAAACACTCTGTCAGTGACCACCCTCGGGGTATTTCGACTCCATCTTTTCGTACTGCTCCCCTGTGAGTGGTGGGGGAGGAGGTTCCCCAACCACTCCAACATAGAGGCTGTGCTAAATAAGCGACAGCCTGGGGATTCTCCCCGAACAACAAAGCCAAGTTACGTATTCCAGTTTTAGTGTTATGGTTCGGGACGCTGTCTCATGTAGACGTTTGAGAAGATCCTGATCATCGGTATTCGGTAGTCCATGTAGTAAACAATTACCATAATCCAGGCTAGATGTCGCAAGAGCTTGGATTATAGTCTACTATGCCTCCTCTTTTAGGCATCCCTGGATCCAGCTGATGTTCGCAAGGTGGCATTGACAGCTCGTTGATACAACAATTTACGTGTCTTTGAAGCGACTAGTAATTGATAAAAGATTAACACCAATATGTCTTACGTGATGACAAATTGGCAGCAAATGGTTGAATTGAAACCATTGTACGGATACTGGCCATGGTTAGGCCAATATATGATCAATTCCGTCTGGTCATTATTCAGTTTCGGCGGATTTCCTTCCATCCATCCACCGAGCAGCATCCACGAAACAGCACTCTATACCATAAACAACAATAAGCCGATATTCTACCGATATCTTAGTGACGATGTTAACTCCGGTAGATCGTTGCTCACCGATCTACTGTATACGTAAACAGATTTGAGATGTATATCGTCTTCGGTTCTAGTTTTGTCATCAATGGGTTTGGTTTTTATTTCCAGTGGGAAATTAAGCAAAGAAACGAGATTATTTATTTACCAGTCGCCCAAACGAGGTCTTTTCCCATTTCGTTTTGCTTTATTCCATAGAATTATTCAGACTAGACTTCCTCAACAACTACTTGTACTGTATTCGGCTATATCGGTCTTGTAAGACGTCTATTAGTTAAAATAAACATAGTCGGGTAATTCTTATCAACGAAGATAAAATAATTATCAGTAATGTATGTAGATTTCTATTTAGCAATAAACAGCAAAAGGTTCTCTTCGAGGATGAAGCTGGTATTGTATTTAATAACAAACGCCTAGGATGGGGGTTCGATTCTCGGTATCAATTTCAAAGATTTTTCTTCTTTTTTAACTCCTTCGACTATGGCCTTCCGATGGCTCAGTGGTTAAAGTGCCGCGCTGCAAACCTGCATGTTATCGGTTCGAATCGGTCTCATTTGTGTTTTGGAGGATTTTGTTTACCATGGCAGACATCCGTCCAGGCTATACAACTCGATTCAATTTAAATTCAACATCGCCTGATCAATCTAGTTGGTATGTGTGTAAAAATGAAGTATCATCTAATCTTTATCAGTATTTTATTCATATTGAATCCAAAAATAGATTAGTATCAAAATAAAATATTCGATATCAAGCATAACAAAATATAACAAATTTAAATAAATTACTAAACGGGCGGAAATTCTCATTCGTTATATAAAAAGACTAAATACCACAATTATTATGGAATATTTGACCTATTTAACTTTAGATATCAATAATAATAGCCGTAAAACAACATTTGACATTCATCAGTATGGATTACAGTAATTAATTTTAGAGAAATATAAATTACGCACAAAATATATTAGCACACAAAAAGGAACATTTGATATAAAATATAGCAAAATATTTACAAATAAAATACGTGCTATACGTGTAATAAAAAATTCCTTTGTCACAAAAAGAATGAAAACAAATTGTAAGAAACAGATATTATTATATCACGCACTCAGTAATATGTTTTACCTTCCTCTCCTACATTAGAATTTTTAAAGATATCGTTAAGTTATAACTGTATTATATACAGAACATCATTCAAGTAAACAGTGAATAGACGTGACATAATTCTCAGAACGTCTAAATAGGAAGATATGTTTGTTTATATATATATATATATATATATATATATATATGATATATATATATATATATATATATATAAAATAAGCAACAATGACAATTAATAACGTTTTTAATTAGTATAAGAATGTAGGCATTTTTGCACCTGTGTGTGTGTGTGCGCGCGCGCGCGCGTGAGAAGACTTGCGTATCAGTGTGTATGTACTTGTACCGACAAACAATAACTGTACCCATATTTTTATAATAGTAAAGTCCAGACTTTCTCTATACTCATCATCATCATCACCATCATCACTAACTTGTTTGTGTGTCTTGTATATGCAACACGACCAGCAACATCAATCGGTCACTGTCAGTGTAGCAGATCCAGAAATGTTGACCAGCTGTCGGCTATGGAAAGTCGCATTAATATCTTGACGTCCGGTCATCAGTGACTTAAGCGTGACGGAAGCGGATATGACGTCATTAGCCCTGACGTCGCTATTAAAGGTAGAGAAGCAATGAAATGATGTCTTAGCGATTTAATCACCAAAAACCTCCGCAACATTTGTTAAATAGCGTTACCGTAAACCAAATATTACCTCCTAATAAAAGGACGATCTGTTAGGATGGTACTATTTACAACAAGAACTGACCCGAGATGTTCTTTAACCGGTTTGAAGCCAGTTCCTTCTACTGTCAGAGAGCACTTGGTTAATTCCAAGTCCAATGGATTGGTGAAGGTGGCTGTTAACACGACATTATCACCTCTACGGATGGTTGCGTTGTCAAACTGTAAATAAAGCCAGTGACGTCATAACATACTTCACACGAACAAACAAACGGATGGATGGCAGGTAAATGTTTGACTAGAAGCGATCCATTTCTTAAATCAAGTTCATTCTGTCTGGGTTATAACGAGATCGCATATATTTATAAAGAACTGCATTCATTAATGGCAATTAGTGTCAAAACAGCCTGCCCCTCACACACACACATTGTATCTTTATTTACATCTTTATTTACCAGAATATTTAAAAATGATTCACCAACCAGTAACCTTTGTGAATATTTTATTTATTTATTTGTCACTCAAAATATGTTAATATCTGGCACATTAATAATTTTTTTTTTTTTGGTATTTCTCCCGCTAGTCTTATTTTCTCAGGTTGAACGAATTCTAGTCAATCTTCATCCACTGACGATGGTCTCGTCGATTCACTACGATTTGTTATACAACGATAATTATATAAGGCCATAATCTAACAAATATCTTTTAGTTAAACTTTTAGCAAAATCTTAAAATATTATTGCTGAATTAAGCTTGTATTGTTCTTTTTTATAGTATTAATGTTTGTACTTTTATCCTGTATTTTCTCCATTCCATGGAGGTTGAATTAAAATAAATAAAAAATTGAATTTCAAACGTTCACTGCTTGTTAATTAGTACAATTGAAACTGAAAAAGTTTTAAAAAGTAACAATTACTACCCCTCGAATAAGGGTACCCTATGATATTGTAGCTAATACTGACATTTAATTAAGCACTACGAGTAAAGTCATTACAGTGTGTGTGTAGCTGCTGTTAAAAATAGTTTACAAATGTCATTTTGATGGGAATCCTTCATAATTTGGCTATGAGGATGTGTAGAGTTATTGTGGATTTGTCTTCTGTTAGTTCGATGACCAGTCACTAGAGGTGTCTCCTTTGATGTTTACGAGATGAAATATATATATATATCCCCCGTTACTATATTACTATATTGTTGTAAAATTAACTCTTTTCTGTGCTGTATCGGCGACATATGATGTGTTTATTCTCTATATTAAGACACTGTAAACCGTTTGCTGATTATTTCCGGAAGATGACGTCACAGGTAACTATTACACAATGTTATCCTAATTTACATCCAAAAATAAACAAAACGTCTAAAACGGATGATTAATTTGAATCATAAAAACAGATTCTTGCAAATATTTTTAATTTTCTACACAGAGCCAATACTGATATTGGCAAGTTCGATATGTGTCCCGTTAATGTGTAAGAAGACTACATAAGTGTATAGATAAAGATGTCGCAATTACGTCAAATATTTCGGCAATAATACAACTTACTGTAATTTCTAGTTCTGGTTTGTTCAGTTCCAGAACAGATTTCTTGGCAAAGAGTTGCCCAGTCTCCTTGACGCGGACATAGGCGTATATGCCGACAGTGGCGTCCTCTGCCGCCTTGTTAATCCACTTAGCTGCGGTCATTTTCCATGAGAACTCTTTCTCTGGGCGGGCGGAACAAATATGAAATAACAACCTCCATTCGTTCCGTACAGTATCGGCCAATAAAATTACCGTGTTTACTAATTAACCAACAATAGACCTAATTAACGAGTAAAAGAAACTAAAAAAACTATCTGAAAATATTTACCTTTTCCAGATTTCAGAATCATACGTTTCTTTGCCTTATCTAGCTCATTTGCTGTAACCCCGGTGTAGTAAGTAGCCATGGCGGTGAAGGAACAGGAAAGAGTTCGTCTCTCTGACGCCGTATTCTTGGCCGAAAACAGAAAGCTCACCGTCCCGTCGTCGTTCATTTCTGGGTTGAACGTCATCTGAACGTCATCGCCTTCGTCGTAATGGTAGAATTTGTCGAGATCACGTCGTCTGTTGCTCAACTGATAGGCTCTGGCTACAGATTCTCGCTCCTCGTCACTTCCTGTCATGGCATAACAAAATGAGTGAGTGCATTATTTTAGCATCCGCACGTGTGTGTGTGTGTGTGTGTGTGTGTGTGTGTGTTATAGCTGAGAGGCGATGACGTGGAGAATCTGACACAAATAAGTGAGACAGCGTAGTGTCAGAATCGAACCGAGAGACTTATGTTTGTGTGACGTTTCTTCAGAGATTCACCCATCGGTTATATGTCTTAGGTGGTATCGTCGTTGAGGTTAATCAAATAACGTATTTATGCACTAACATAAGTAACTCTATGATTATTAACCATGGCCGATGATTCGAATACATTTTGTTTCTCGAAAAAACAAATACCAATTCGATAGCCTTTAAAAATCAATCTTGTTTAAGGCGTGTGTTGGTGAACGAGGTTTTGTGGGGGGGGGGACGTACTCGCCGTATAAAATGTTCGTAGGAAAGGATGATCTGATTGGCAGATGTATTACCTGGCTGTCTGCCGTCGAGAGATAATTGAGATTTAAAAAGGAGGTCCATCTATTTCTGATGAGAACAACCTCACCTTCCTTATGCTTGTACAAGTCTGTCACTATGTTTCTCTCGGTCTTAAGTACCGCCTTGGTACTGAGGTGTTTTCCAACTTCTCCGGTAAGTCTCTCTGTCGCCTTTAACGTCCCATCTCTGAACTTTGTCCACGTTATCTGGTCGCCATTCACTTCGGCGAATATAAATCTGGCGTCGTATCCGAGGTGGACGTTACCTTCTTTGATGGCTTTTAGTGGCGCCGGGCCGCACTGGAAGACGTCTGTAAAATAATCGGGACAGGTCAAATGAGAGCGCTTGATCTCTGACCTCAAGCAGGGGGAGGCCAAAAAGCGATCGTTGAAAGAACGACTAGATAGGTCCCGGTTTAAATTGACTTCCATATAAGGTAATTGGGAAAACAGACCCTTGTGGGTGTAATGGTTTTTGATTACTGACTTAACTGGAACGGGTCAAATAAAAATGATGGGTGACTGTGACCTATAATTTAACTGTAATATGCCAAAGACAGAGGTTGCCGCTTTTTGATCCATGACCTAATAAGATAAGCAGACGTGGAAGTAATAGTTTTAGTATATATACTTGAAACAGATTAGGTTAATTTAAAATCAATAAATAGCAGAAAATGAAGACAAAACCAAGACATTAATATGATTCCCAGAAGAGACTTTATGAAAGATGAAATATTGGCTACAAGTTTCAAATTCTGATAATAATCGTAATTACGACACGTCATCACTGGCGGTAATGCCTTTTGACCTGAGCCCTAATTGGTTAATATTTGGGGATTTTTAAAATTTATAACATACATTCACTGCGTTCCTGTGGCGTAGAATCGAAGGCCTGCCACCCGCCATAATCACCGGGAATGTCTGGCCTCAGGAACCAAGCCTCGTTCCACACGTGAAAATTCCTAGCGCCAAACGAAAGGGCATATATTTCAAACACTAGTAAGTATTACTCTAATGCCAGGCATTTAAAAATCGTCCAACATAAATATGTGGTATTTAGTAAAGCAGTCCGTCTATTTACCACACTGAATCGTTGAGATACTTCAGTGGATTTCCGTCCTCGTCATAAAACGTGTCGATTGTCATACTTTCGTCTGAATCGTGAGCCGACTCAAAGTTCGTCACACTTCTTGTAGGTATTCCCAATGCGCGGCAAACTGGAATATAAAAAGTAAACAAGTTTGTGGCAATGTTACTACTACCACAACAACAACTAATAATATATATTATTGTTGTTGTTGTTGCTGCTGCTGCTGTTGTAAACAGGACATGTGTAATAAGTACAAGACTGACCTCAAAGAAATATGAATCTTAATTAGTACAGAGCTAAATAGGTTCGACTTTGATGTCATTAATAACGACACCTACCTGTTGTCAGTACCCCAGAGAAGACCCAGCACTGTCCCCATTTGACAGGCGACTTATTTTCCATGTATTCTTGTAGAATCTTAACACTTCCACTCCAGCTCGTCGGCGAGGTACCACTGGAATAGTCCCCAGACCAGTTTCCAGATAACACACCCGAATCATCATTACTGTTCACCTGGATATATCAGGATCATCGATGATAGGACATTATATACAAACTTCGTCGCTTCTCAGAAACGGATTATAGTGCTACATTGTAAACCCCTTCCCGCCTATCTCTATCTATCTATATCTATCCATCCATATATCTATCTATTTATCTATCTAGTTATTTATCTACTGTTTCCCAGTCAATTAATCAATCAATCAATGTGTACTTATCTACATATCCATTTATCTATCTATTCGTCTATCTATCTCTCAGTCAATATTACATCTCTGAATACTATTTTTAATGTCAAATTTCAGATACATCAGCAAAGTCCTAGTAGTTGTGTCTGATGTAAGCAAAGTCGACAGCAATCACAACGATATAAATAATATATATATATATATATATATATATATATAAGAGAGAGAGAGAGAGAGAGAGGGGGGGGGAAAGAGAGACCAACCATTGCTGACATCTGTCGTGTTACACGGACTGGGTTACCACAAGCTTGTTTGGGAAGCTTAGATCTATCCAGCAAGTACAAAGCTGCATCCAGAATGGAATCCTGAAACTGTGGTATGATGAAGTTGTTTTAGAAACAGATTCGACCTGGCAACGTAGGTCACCACAGAAACGTAAAAATATACGCATATATTCGGGCTTTCACTCAGTCGTTCACTCGGTCGGTCATTCATTCACACGCGCGCACGGGCGCGCGCACACATACATACCTGACCATATATCCACGGTTTGCCGCTATTCCACAAAGAACTGCTGGTATAAAGGCGGCCTGACTCGTTCATTACATATTCATTTCTCTCGTCATCGTTGTCAATATAAACATCATCAGCTGAAAAAAATAGCATGATTGATATTGGTTACACTCTCTCCCTCTCTCTGTGTGTCTGTGTGTGTCACTGTGTGTGTGTGTTGTGTGTGTGTGTCAATGTGTGTGCGTGTGTATGTGTGTTCCGAAATTCGCCCTACCTTTACACCAAGAATTGAAGAGGACAACAATCTTCTCACGAAGAAGGAACTTGGCAAACCTTCTTCGTTTATCTTCCTTCTTTCTTGCTATAACAACAACCGCGTACTCGCCAACGGGACTGTCACGTGCCAGGTTTACCGACAGTCGCACGATGGAGCCACCGTCGCTGTTTGTAATGTCTTTGATAACTGCCGAAGCTTCGCTAAGATCATTCTCCGTTCCCGACGATATCATCAACAGGGTGCCGTAGTTGATGTGTGGCCGCTTGCCTAAAATAGATAATAATATGGTAGTTTGATAAGTCTTCTAACACAGTACAAGATTCAACAGTACTGGAGGAATATGTTAAGTAACCACCCTTTAATTAAAAGAGAAGGCAGACCCATTTAACGTCATTAGCTACTCACAAAATTGTGGATGGATTTTATAATCGACCAAAATGTCTGAGAACGATTCTGTATTTTACCCGCTTCCATCCCTTAACACAACGCGTCGCGCGTTTATTCCCCCCGAGCTATGATTATTGTTACTCGTGGTGGTTGGGAGTGTTGTTTAATCCCCACAGTTCGTATGTTAGGCTAAATGGGCCTGGCGACATCTAACGGTATTAAGGCGAAACGAAAGATGAAACACTCTTCAGAGCTAAATTTGAACTCGGGTACTAGATTAGTCTAGTGGGTGGATTGTTAAAATGGTGCATCTAAACAGGGGAGGATGATTTTATTAAATTGTTTGTTTACGCAGAAATATACCTACATCTGGCTGTTGGTATGTCTCAGTAAGTCAGATAGTCAGTCAGTCAGTCAGTCAATCGGTTAGCTGGTCGGTCGGTGGTTAGTCCGTTCCTCACTCACTCACTCACTCACTCAATTACTCACCCACTCACTCGCTCTTTCCCATTCTTTAGTTTTGTCTCTTTATCACTCCCCCACCTATATCTATCAATCTATCTATCTAGCTATCATTCAACTTCATATGTATCAGTATGTTACCGTGGGCACATGTTCATGTGTATGTGCAAATATTAATGTATGCACGTATCTGTGCGGGCGAGTGCCTCAATTTATGGATGTGTATTATCGTGTACGTACCCGATTTTGTATATTTCCGACAAATCCACCCTCACCCTCTCGCTTCATCCAGTCCAATCATAATATCTCCCCCCCCCCCATATACAAACAGACAGACAAACACCGCATATAGTCACAGAATATTAATTACGTCATAATCTATGATAGATGGGTATATGTCCTATAATTGCGTTACCTATTGACAATTGTAGACGTAGGATATCATCTTTAGTCCATTGTTTATTTATTGTGATCGTAACATCAAATTCCTGACCGCGTCTAATGATTAATCCAAGTTTGGAATAAGCCGTCGTATGGTGGCTCACCCTGTTGGTTTCTGTTAACAAGTCCACTCCTACAATTTCGGTCAGTTCTGATGCTGGAAACGATAAGACATTTATCTGGGTATTCACATAACAAGAAAACGTACCGAAAATTGTTAATAATAATAATAATAATAATATTAAATAGGCTTATTCCGAGCCATTCCGTAAATCGCTCTCCTGCGCGGTGCAGGTAAGATAAACATGATATACGGAATAACATTCATAATTAAAGCAGAGCGGATAATTATCGTATCAATAGAGGTTTAACGTCAAGTATCAATTGTCGTCTGCTTGTATATATCATTTACCTGTTTCATTAGGCAGCTCTTCTGATCCAGATGCAGGTTGTGGTGATCCAGATGTTGGTTCTGGTTGTGGTGTGCCCGCAGGCTGTGGTTCCGGTGTACCTGCAGGCTGCGGCTCTGGTGTACCTGCAGGCTGCGGCTCTGGTGTATCTGCAGGTTGTGGTTGTGGCGTAGCTGCTGGCTGCGGTTCTGGTGTACCTGCGGGTTGTGGTTGCGGTGTACCCGCAGGCTGCGGCTCTGGAGTACCTGCAGGTTGTGGTTGCGGCGTAGCTGCTGGCTGCGGCTCTGGTGTACCTGCGGGTTGTGGTTGCGGTGTACCCGCAGGCTGTGGCTCTGGAGTACCTGCAGGTTGTGGTTCCGGTGACCCTACAGGTTGCGGTTCCGGAGTAGCATTAGGCTGCGGCGAGCCAGTCGTAGGTTGTGGTTCGGTAGTACCTGCAGGTTGTGGTGTTGTTTCAGAATTTGTTGGCCGCGGTGTAGACGCGGGTGTAGGCGTAGGTGTAGGTGTAGGCTCACGGCTCGAGCCAGTTTCTTCGACATCTTCGACCCATCTTAATGGATCCCACAGTCTCCAGTTACTGGTATAGTCTGGTCTGGTATAGTTATAATACCACCTCGGCCTATACCAGTAATCCCTGTATGTGGGGATATATATATATATATATATATATATATATATATTGCTTATTTGGCAATTCCATAAACGGATAATAAATTTAAATTTTAAATTATCATATTCGTGTGTGTGTGTGTGTCTGTGTGTCTGTGTGTGTGTGTGTGTGTGTGTGTGTGTGTGTGTGTGTGTGTGTGTGTGTGTGTGTGTGTGTGTGTCCATACGTGCGTCCGTTTTATGGCCATCTTGTTCAGTAATTTGGCCAAAGAAAATGAGACGAATTCTAAGATGAAATGTTAAATAGATCCAGACAATGATTTGAACGCCAGTCGTTGAGGTCTAGGACTGACTGAGGTATTAGTTCGGACACGGAAACAGTCCAAAATGATCCGGATAGTCTGAAGAACGTAAACAAGTGTACGGTTGTTAAACTGTTTGTGAAGGATATCATTTTCTAATTCTAGAAACTCTCGATGGATTAAAATATGTATTAATTCTCTAGTCGTCCTATTAAAAATGCGGTTGATTCATAACGATTAGTGTGACGTAATATGGCGACAGAAAGGTGATTTATCTCGTCAGTGATCAGAGATAACAGACTTTGGCGATAACATCGAAACTTCCGACAATAAACATTACGTAAACAGATGGATGGGAAGCGGCACCTTCCCGTTACCTTCATCCTATAAGTGACATTAATATTACAAATTATTACAGTAAAGGTATGAAATATGCCGTTTCAATCTATCAGTCATTAGCATGAAGTCGAACAGCTGATGGCGACGTGTTTGCCGTTGTACTTCGATGAACTCGGTCGCTTTCAATCAATCTCAGTTCAAACTGATCCGGAACAGTCCGAGATGCTATAGAACGTTGCTCATATTTAACAGGTCGCAAAGTTCGTCACCCAGTGTATTGCGATCACCCAAGCCTTACATCTCCCGTTATCTTTTGGGGATTCATGGGTGCCCCCCCCCCTTTCCCCCCTCCCCATCCCATTGCTGTACCCATGATCCGAACAACGAGTGTTTGGCATTGATAACTGGCTGTAAGTGTCGGTGGAAGTCGAAGTATTATATTTGTGCAAGAGTGGCGTGACTTGATCTCAAAACCGGAAGTAGCACGCAGGCCCGGTATGACCCGCCATCTGCCGGACAACTGGTGCAAACGGCATCTGCCGTAATGTCTGTCTCTCATTGACGTCATCATCTTTATTGCTGTGATAGAATCGGCTACTTCCACGCTAACTTCGGGGATATCTTCCATGAAAACGCCAAATATATGCACTCACTATCCTCAAAATTATCTGAGAGCTCAAATGGACATAGCTATCACCCGAGTTATGAGAAAACTGGCGTCAGACAGTTTATTTTAAGACAAATTACTCTTCACGGAGAAAGGGCGCCTCCGTGGCCTAACTGGTACCGCGGTTGGCCACAAATCAATAGCACCGGAGTTCAAACTCCGGCCGGCTATGTCGAAAGGGTGTTTCATCTTTCACTTCGCCTCATTACATTTGGAGGTCGCTCGGTCCATTTAGCCTACCTCGTGCAAAAAAGTGGCCATAAAACATCAAATTTTTTTTAGGTTTTTGTTATTCTTTTAGCTTTTTGTGTACGATTAGCCATTGTGGTTTCACATTAATTAATAAACGCTCGGCCTAGCGGGATAATAAAACCCCGACCGATAGCTCTAGTTCATAGGATACTTTGTTCTTTGGACTATAACTACTCTGTACCTTATGACATATATATTGCCCTTATAAATAACACCGACTCCTAAAATGTGAACGTAAAGTACGTGTACAAACACAAAGAAATACGATAGGTTTCGGACTATGAATATTTTGGCACTAATAAATAGTGTGTTGGTGCTGGTGACGATATGGTGCTATGGGAAATTCAAGCATCCAACATACAGACGAAATACTATGGCTTATTGTAGTCGTAAATCTAGGTTGTCACACCTAGATTAATGCCCGGGTTATAGAGGATTTGTGTGTGTGTGTGTTTTTATGTGTTATATTTTCAATCGTCAGCTTAATACTCACCATGAGTCGCCACCGTCATTCTCCGTCGTGTATCCATACAGTCGGCGGTAAGTGCTGGAGAAGTTTCGGTACATTATGACAACAGGTTCTTGGTGCAAATTCTGAATGAATCTCTGTGACCCAGATAAAGGCGATTCACATCAGTTGCCAGGTACATATATTGCTCCTTACTAACCTAACCCAAATAGGTCAAGATAATTACTATTTAAATGTTTGCTTAGTAAACTGAACCACGTGATGTTCCTTAGTAAACTGACCCAATTAATGAAGATTATTTAATTATTTATATCCAATTAATGAGGAATTAATCCTGGCGTTGCCGCTGAATCAATGACCTGACCTAGATAATGTTGTCAGTAGTTTGCCCAAGGTAATGATCCTGGCCAACCTGATATAAGCAATGATGCTTTCTAACGTATTCTAAACGTGATATTTCTCTGATCCGGATATAAGTTCCTTACCAGTGTTACAAAATACTCTTTTCCTCACCGGCGCCGGTCCAGAATTCGCTCCCAACCAGCCTGTCCCAGATATTGCCCTCTACTCACGAACTAGCTTCAGCGGGATTGATGTCGCGATTGATCTTGTCCAGGTATCTGTTCTCGGCGATGTCCGTGTTGTGTTTATCACAATATCCAACCTCTGACGCTAGGCGACCAGTCCTTCCCCAAACGGTTCACCGATCCGTAACTATTTACGCCCCGTCACCAAAGCTCCACCTAGTGGATAAAGTGATAGGACTGGAGACGTCATTATACACAACAGACCAGTGACAAGACTGAAATAGAATATTTTTATCGTTTATCAATAGATTTTTTTTACATCGATCAGTGTGCGCATTGTTGCTGTTCACTCGCCCGTACCCGCAGTCAAAGCACGCACGCATGCACCGACAGACACACATTAATCCACGCACATACACACATGCACGATACACACACGCACGACACACACACGAACTTAATAGCTTAAATTCTGAATATCTGATTTTTCCTACGACATAGATACTTCAATTTCTCTCTCTCTCTCTCTCTCTCTCTCTCTCTCTATATATATATATATATATATATATATATATATATATATATATATATATATACACAACGAAATGGGTGTGTGTCTGGAAAAGCGTCTGGAAAAAAAACTGTGTCAAGTATTGGTAAACACTAGATGAACATTTAATCGATAAGTTATTTTTATATCATACCAGGTAAATGACCATATAATAATATCACCAAAACGATGTACAGGTAAATATAATGTATAATAGTGTCTGTAGATTGACAAGAGGAGGACCAGTTATAGACAATAGTTGTATACCTATTATTAAGACTGTGGTGCCGTCATACGACACATTTTCTGCACATTGTAAGCACATCGAGTGCAATGAGGAGAAATAACGAATGAAACATCTTGTAGATATAGCTAGGCTGTAATTTGAAACCGTTGCTAGAGATATAGAGCCAAGCGCTCAATCAGCTCGGCTACACTGTAATATATATGTTTATTTATCCATGTGATTGTCGTTTTTCCTTTGTTTGTTTTTTTGTCTTTGTGTGCCAGGGATGATAAAAATACTGATTTTTGTTTTAAATTAAAAACATCTGATTACATATTTTTTAATTTAAATCGATTTTTCATTGTTGTGCCAAATTAAACAACCCAGCTATGTACCAACATCCCTCACACATTCCACTCTGTTACATCAATACATATATTTATATATGTATTACCACGCACGCATAAAAACTAAAGTAAACAAACTGTTGCTAAAGATTCACAGTAGTCACTCTGCTTTATGGGTGTAGAGTCAACTGTCTCTAGTTTATTGTGTTACGTCTGTTTATTGATTGATTGATCGATCGGGCCAACTTATTTCATATCTATGTTCTCTCTCTCTCTCTCTCTCTCTCTCTCTCTCTTCTCTCTCTCTCTCTTTCTCTCTCTCTCTCTCTCTCTCTCTCTCTTGTTCTCGTGTGTGTGTGTGTGTGTGTGTGTGTGTGTGTGTGTGTGTGTGTGTTCCGTCTGTGATTAGGCACAGGTAATCTCGAAGCATGAATTCAAACTCAGGCAACATCGAATACCTAAAAATGGCGGACATTTTTCTCGGAGAATATATCACGTTCACGATAATGGTAAATTTCTCAATTATAATTCAACGCAGTAACTTCAAAACCACGAAATGCCAAGATTCGTGGATGTCGTGAGATTTAATTTTCGGGACATCTGGATTTATGTTGTGCATGAGGCCACATCATGCCGTAAAAGTTCTCCCTATTCACCAGTCGCATTATGACCAATTATACGCGTTAACGTATTAGCAGATATCGTCGTATTCATATCTAGTCGCATCAAGTAATGAATACGTCAAAACGACTAATTATACTGTTATTAGATTCGAACCCAGAACTCTAGGTGTTTTGAATATGAACTCAACTTGTATTTGTTTGTGTAGTTCGCTTGAAGCAAAACTATAATCCAACTGAAATATCAGTTAATATACAATAGATCCAACATTGACAATACTTGCTCCCTCGGCCATGGTGCAGGGACAAATGCCCACTGGATAAAATGCCCACTGGACAAATGCCCACTAGACAAATGCCCACTGGACAAATGCCCACTGGACAAATACTCACCAATAAAGTGAGAGATTGGACAAATGCCGCCAAAGAAAAAAGTAATAAAATAAAAAAGAAATAAACGACAAGATGATTTTCATTTATTTACATTCCGAATCATGAATCGTGATTGCAATGAACGATGTCCTCAAAAGTATATGATTGCAATCGTGTATACGATTTATAAAGATCATTACAAAACATTGCAATTGGTGATATAAACAAACCAACAGATTGCAAGGCTTTAATAAAGTATTCAATTAAATTTCAACAATCTTCTACTTGAAGTTCATCGCATTTGATTTACATGGCTTCTAAATAAAGGCGCCAGTTAAATGTCAGTAGTAAGGAAACTTATTTGAAGGTCAGTAAACAAAACATATTAGTGGTAATAATGGCAATATAATATTTGAAAATGTTCTCATTATTCTTTTTACATTTTAAAGCCCCAGAATTATTATGATATGGGATTTAAAAATGGAAATCTAAACAAATGAAAACTAATATTTGTTTTCTTTTAGTTCAATATATTTTGTTTATTTTTTCTTGGTAGGCATTTCTCCACTTTCCTACTTTATTGGTGAACACCTGTCTGGTGACGATTTGTCCTACTTTCGTCATCCATTTATCCCGGGTATGACTAGGGCATAGAATAAAAACACAAATCACTCACTCGTTTTACGATACTAAATCCTGAAATTTGACATGTGGATAATATGTGATTTAAAACTTAACATCTGCGCATCATATTTCATTCAATCATGATATAAAGCACAATCAGCAAAACTCCGACTTTTAGTAATAATAACAACAACAATATTAATATTAATAATAATTTATATTTTATAAAGTGTCCTTACCCCCAGGAGCCATTCAAAGACGCTGTACAATGATGCCCCAAATAATTTGTATGGAAAAATCTAATAACGGATTTGAACGATAATCATTATTTATCTGTGAAGGCAACATATTCCACAAAGTGGGGACTGCAACATTAAATGTAAAATGACCATATAACTTCAGTCGAGATAAGGGTACCTGTAATAGTATTTGACTGGATGAGTTGAATTTTCGGGATGACTTTCTTATGGACACCACACAAGTATTTTGGTGCCATGTCATTTATAGATTGATAAATTGTTAGCAAAACATTGAAACGCTGTCTAACATGTACTCTACCTGACAGGCCGAACACGTCTTTCAACGTAGAGAAAAGTACATCGTGGTCAACTGTATCAAATGCAGCAGACATGTCCAGAAGAACAAGTCTGCCTTGATCAGTTGACCTCACTATATCCTCTTTCACCCGAACCAAGGCTGTTTCAGTGCTGTGACCACTTTTATATGAAGAATGTAGAGATTTGTTAAGCTTATTATTGAATTATAGTAATAATTAATTAATTAATTAATTATTGCTTCTTGATAACGGTCACAGAAATGACTATATGGAATATATGGTCAAAGAATTGCATATTGTGGATGTACTATTTACACAAGAAGATTGGTACTATGTGTATAATATTGGATTCATACTAATACTTTGGGTGATATATAGGTCAATGATATATTTTCCTTTGGCTTGATACCGTATTGTTGTTTGGTTGTATAATTAATTGTGGTTGCTTTTAAAATACATATTTACCCCCTCCCCTCAATTGACCAAATTAGCGAATTAACTAATGATATTACACTGCCAATTTTTGACGTTTATAATCAACCATATAATCATTTTAGTAACGATCAAATGTAGAAGACGATTTTATTTATCATTATTCAGATAATATTAAACGTTGTGTTTGAACACAGACTAGGGATACGCGTATTCCAACTGCAGGTAATCGAGACATTACAGGTTGGAATACTCATGTTAAAGCATATTATCGCAAACGCCTGACGCTGAAGATCTGATCCAGTGATGTGAACATTATAAATCTATTCGTTGACAGTTTATTAAATAGAGTTACATTTCTTAAATGGAGATTTAAAATAAGATATTTCTAATTATTCTTGTCATAATCTGTGTGAATCTACTTACATGATAAAGGTGGCAAATTTCATTTAAGCTATTTACAGATTGAAGCCATTCAAAGCTGTTAGTATTAAATATATGTTACTAAGTATAACCATTAAGAGTTGGTGATATATCTGTTCGTTTGACTTTGCTGATTAAATTACTGCTTCAGTTACTGGTAATAAGTTGATGGTTATTTCTGTCACAATTCACGATAAAAATATGATCAAATCATTGGATGACAGTAATAAATGTAGAATGTTGCTCTTCATATTGTTGTGCGCAAGATCATTGATAACATTATCTTAGACACAATATGCTTTTGTTTTGAAAGAGATAGACTATTATATAAAACAAAGGCTACCCTTCGTGTATGATACTTCTGGATTCAACCAAAGCCTTTGACAGTGTCAATACATGTTGGATCCTTAACTCTTCGAGTGTTTGCTTTTCTGAATGGCTCAGTTGCCAGATCGGAACAAACATTCGCTGGGGGCGCTGTGCCGACTTCCGGGGAGGTCAATATCTGCCGCTGCGCCACCTATATCTATCAAGACACTGATACGTACATGTAGGGAAAAAACACTGACACGCATTATATTGTAGCAGTAAACTCGGAAGTTTGATCGTGAAATATCTTAAAACATCAAAAGTTAAGTTAGAAAGGCATGTAAACAAGATCAGATAAGTGACTCGGACCGGCCGTCATTTGCTGCGACGAGTCATGATAAATGGCGTTGGCAGACATCCACATTGTGTGGGATCATGTTTGTCACCTTCGCTGCTCAATGTTGACCAGCAGGGAAAACATATCAGTACAAATGCAAATTATATTTGAATATATATTTTTATACGAGACCTTGCTAAACTAGCTCTGACAGCCCCCCCCCCCCACCTGAGCGGCATGTGGTTTGACAGATTGATGGATCAAAAACACTAAAACGCATTGTAATAATCCACCAGTTACTCCCAATTGTCAAAACTTGTTTGCGATTTACAATCGTTTTTGGATAGAATACCATTTAAGCTAATAGAAAATGTATTTCATTTTCATTTTAAGTGAATGGCATTGGTGTCAACAGGCGATTAATAACAAACACGGTTGTCCGCCATCTCTGGGATCTCCCCTATTATACTTTCCATTATAAACATGGCCGCGGGAATATTCTTAGTAAAACTCCGGTTTTCAGACTAATATTTGCCCCTATATCATGTATACGTGGAGTCATTTGGTGAGGAAAAGGTAGACATCTGCCTATATATTCCGTACTAGTTCTAAATCGTATGATTTGTATGTTGTTTTCTCTTGGTGGCCAACCTCACCAGATATTACGAAAACGGTGCTGCACCTAGCGAACAGTAGGGAAAACTACCTAACTGGCAACTGGTCCATTCATGCTGCGTCGCCGCGCGCGCGCGCGCACACACACATACACACACACTACACACACACACACACACAATATATATATATATATATATATATATATATATATGGTTGTTAAGAATTTGACTTGTCAGCACTCTATCATTCTATGCACCTACGTACAATTTGGCACTATTTGTCTTGGCGTATACTGCATTGTATTTACCAGTTTCAGGTCTGTAACACCACATAATCCATAATTATCGATGTCGAACCGATTCAAACGAGAAAAACAGAAGTTTTGTTTCTGTCTTGTTTCCCGGCACTATCAACTTATAGATGAATATCAGCAGCTGCTTACTCGTACACCCCGGATATCGACTAAACGTTAAAATACTCGATCTGGATAGACAGTCATCAGCCGCACTATACAACATTTTATATGGAGAACCAAATAGGTTGTGAGAACATTCAGATCTGGAATGTTTGCTCATTTCCATACTTATGGCATTAATTATCATTGTTCTAGCTTGGTTTGAACTGGGTTGAGTGGAGTTGAGTTGGGTAGTCTCGGGAGATGTTTTGTTTCTGTCTTGTTTCCCGGCACTATCAACTTATAGATGAATATCAGCAGCTGCTTACTCGTACACCCCGGATATCGACTAAACGTTAAAATACTCGATCTGGATAGACAGTCATCAGCCGCACTATACAACATTTTATATGGAGAACCAAATAGGTTGTGAGAACATTCAGATCTGGAATGTTTGCTCATTTCCATACTTATGGCATTAATTATCATTGTTCTAGCTTGGTTTAAACTGGGTTGAGTGGAGTTGAGTTGGGTAGTCTCGGGAGATGTTTTGTTTCTGTCTTGTTTCCCGGCACTATCAACTTATAGATGAATATCAGCAGCTGCTTACTCGTACACCCCGGATATCGACTAAACGTTAAAATACTCGATCTGGATAGACAGTCATCAGCCGCACTATACAACATTTTATATGGAGAACCAAATAGGTTGTGAGAACATTCAGATCTGGAATGTTTGCTCATTTCCATACTTATGGCATTAATTATCATTGTTCTAGCTTGGTTTGAACTGGGTTGAGTGGAGTTGAGTTGGGTAGTCTCGGGAGATGTGACTTGGAGGTTTGTCGTAGGATGTTCTAACCGCTGAGTCATCGGACCACCCTTCGTGTCACTTGGGGAGTTGGATTCTACATATATTACAAGTTTAGTAAGCAACAAAATAAGTTTATATAACCGAACTGGAGAGGATTTAGCATGAGAAAATTACCAACAGTTCAAATTATAACAAAAGATTCTGTTTCACGGATAGAACTCCTTCTGAAATTATGTAACAAGAAATATAGGATTGTCTCGTAAAGTATACTGGAAGTTAGTTAGTTAAGGATAATTTTGGTTTATTTAATCACTTTTTGTCTTTTTCTACGAATCAGTATACAACAATAGCAACCTTTGTATTGCTATATATTCGTTATTTAACAATATGCCGGATATCTAAAAACATATACTGCAACTGCAGGAAATGTTGTTGTTTTATAAACAATTTTATGTAAATTTTAGACTAAACAAGTCAATCAATATCCTAGGACACAAACCTGAGATGGAAGATGAGAGACACTTCAGATATAAGCTATTTGAGCATTTGAACCCTGAAGCTAATTTTCTGTGGCCAGCCGTACTACCAGTTCGCACCCGAAGACTTTTTTTCTTATATTAAATCTATATTGGCTTATTCTAAATGATTAGCGTTTATCAAAAGTGGAAATTTAGTATAATTTTGGATGATATCAATATATTGTTATCACCAAAGAGATATAGAATATGATTTATTTAATTGACTAAAAATAGTCGTAATATTGCTAATTTCGTTTGTGATAATAGATTTAAGTCAACAACAATATATATATATATATATAAATATATATATATATATATATATATATATATATATATATATATATATATGGCAGCGATCACTTGGTAATAATTATATAAGATTTATAGACATCACGAAAACCTGTGCCCAGGCCTTTAATATATGTAACATAAAACACATACACTGAAATATATCTTAAGAGATATGACTCATTTGAATCATCACTGTTACTGTTTGAGGGTAAATGACAGGATTATGTTATTATCCCTTTTATATGGCTGATTTTTCAGATTATTAATGTCAACATCTCTTATCAGTATGTGGCTAACATCACATTCAAATAGAATGACACGTATGTTACACTTCAAGACATCCACTGATATAATGTCATTTAAAGAAATTCGATTCTCCGTTGCAGTTTGAGTTTTGTCAATATTAAACTGAAAGTGATTGAGAAATCATATACATTAAATAAGCTCAACTGCCTACTTGAATACTGGCTTTTCGCCTGTTTTAATGTAATTTAATAAAATAATAAGTTTTTTAGTCATCTTATTATTATTATTATTATTATTATTATTATCCTCATCATCAACATCCTGTCCATTTGTTGTGAACCATCCCTTTCAGGTGGTCTATAATCCTTTTGTTTCGACTGTTATGCGGTGTAAATTAAATGTTTCTGTCCACTTAAGTTTGTCTACTACACTCAACTGGTGCTCACGACAAGGAAATGTTTTCGTGGGATCCAAGGCAATCCTGTCGGAACATTAATAATATTGATCCAGAGATAGGGATCAGTACCGTGTACTTCATCGAGGTATTTATATCTAGAAGCATTGAACTGTAGATGTTCTGTAATGATGTGAATAATGTCTTGATGCTCTTTACAACAGGTTGGAGATATATCATTTAGTACAAATTGGCTTAACCTTGTTAGGTCAGAGTTTAGTATATATGTGTCGGTCAGTTGTCACCAGGAGGTGAATTACGGGCTCTCGTGACATCAATTACATAGCAGTTGAGGTTGGTATAATAATAATAATAATAATAATAATAATAATAATAATAATAATAATAATGCATGTTTATATAACGCCACAACCAGGTAACCCTGTTCTGAGGCGCTGTACAGTATTATTATCCCTGACTCAGAGCTGTTTCCACCCAGCACATCTCAATTCGCCAGGCAGCATACAACCATACTGCCACTATAGGCGCAAAGCGTTACTCAAACACAAAGCCATCACGTCATGTTCTCATTTTTATGGATGAGTGAGCTAGTCAACGCATGACGGCATAACAGCTCCCGAAGCCTCGGACCCGCGACCCTTCGGCTACGAGTCCTACGCTCTAACTAACTGCACCATCACGGCTCGATTGGTGCCAGTTTCTGGAGAGAGGATAGAGGTCAGGCAGGTCAATATATACGAGTTTTTTTACAAGGATCTTATATCTCATTTTGCTGATAGAGTTGTGCATAAATAGTGGTAACACTTTACATGTATTTGAGCCATGACCGGGAAGTACATGGTTTCACAGCTAGTTTCCTGATACCGATGTGGTAGACGGATGGGATCCAGAGTACAAGTGATGGCACCGAGAAACCGCAGTGACTTGATGTCAATAACCGGAAGGAATCTGTAGCAAAGGATGGACTAATTTAATTGCGGCTGAGGGATTGAGCATATCTGTCTAAATATTTATGTGATAAAGTTCTACACATTTAAGATGTATCTTCCTCAATACTAAAGAATACAAACCATAGATACATATCCCTACCAAAAGTATTGTCCCATCGTATTGTTTTACTAGTATAACAATGAAACAGTTCGACAGAAAAATGGCAATAGTTTTACTAAAGATGAAAACAAAACAATCATATTTTGATTGTGGTTTGTATATGTGACTGCCTGTCTGGAGTAAGTAACATTATCTCTACATGAATTTATGATGGGGCGTGGCAGAGACCTAATGGCAGAGCAGAGACAGACGATGATCTATATGGGGCAGGCTGGACTAACGGCTAACTGGGTCGTCATACAGATGAACATCAGCCGAAGAAATGTTTATAGATTATAGCTGAGGTCGCCATAAGGAAACCACTCATTGGTCTAAACAACAGACGTGCTAGAATCCGATGGTGTGCCAGTTATACAATGGAACACACAAGATTACTTGTCCAGAATTGTCTTTTCGGCTGAATCGAGATTCAATCTTGGCTTTACTGATGGACGAATGAGGGTGTGACGGGAGAATGGGACAACTATGAAGCAAGAAAACATTGTAGGATTTAACAGGGGATGTTCTGTTATTTAGGCTGATTATGAAAAGTACTGATTATATAGACATTTTAGAACACAATCATCTGGATTCCGTTGAGAATATATTTGGGGATGTTATTATCCCATTTACATTCGAACACGACCATGCACCAGTGAGTACAACTCGTAATGTGCAGATCTGGTTAGTTGAAGGTCCGGGTGTTCCAGGGTGATTCCTCAGTGTGATTAAGAATTACTGAGAATTGTTTTCTTATGACTGATTAACGTGACAACTGGGTCCCATTAATGCGTATCTTGCTCGGCCAGCAGTGGTAATACAATCACATATTACCTTATCTTCCGCACGTTTTGTAATGCCAAGATGTTGTTAAGATGACTCAACCAGAACAGAAGATCCGTCCTTGGTACAAGAAAGTGTCTGTTCCCCTTCTGCAGGTTTGAAGATGGTAATTATAGATTTATTTGGTGATTTGGATAGTGTTCACTCTAGGATTACTCAAGTACAATGTCCACCAGGGACTCTAGATACTCAAGTGTATTGATTAGTAGAACACATCATTAGCACACGTAGGAGCTGAACGGTCATAGGATCCCAAACTGAGACCGAGACCAGATCGAGAGATGACCTCGAGTAGGTCATAGACCAATTAGTGTATAGCCACAGCTAAGTGGTCTAAGTGTAGAGCACGGTTCATATCGCTGCAGAATATCACACGGGTACTGAGAGTTTCTGTTCTTTCTCATGGTCTGATCATTCCTTATGCTGACCGAGAACAGTTTCTTTAGAAATGACTCATCCCAGACAGAATCGAATGCTTTCTGGACATCAAATACAGCTGTGCATGTGGTCAGTTTGTTATCCTTCTGGTGACAGACCAAAGGTGAAGCCAATTTGGAATTTATTCTATTCCCTCAGGATCCAGGTGCCCATCTCTGATGAAAAGTACATGTTAGAAGGGAACCGACCGAGCTTCAGTTGATAGTTACGGCATTCTTTATCAGACTCACTAATGCGTTTATGGGCAACCAATTGTAAAAACCTTTTTTTCCCTTTATTCGTATGTTTTATCCATGACCGTCTCGAGGAAGTCGCGCCGAATCCTGGCACCCCGAATACGAAATGCTTCAGTAAGACTTTCTTGGTTGTGCACCACTCTAAATTTTTTTCCCTCAGTCTAGGATGTCTCAGTTGGCATAATATAGACCACAATATGACTGTCCACATAATTATGTATTATGTTGGTTTTGTAGTCGATTTGATCTAAGAATGTCCTTGGCCAATTTGTCTGTATGATCCCTTGGTTTCACGGCATTGGCATTAACATCACAACGAAAGATAACATTATTAAAATCACCACATAAAATAACATCATATGCCAGTCTAGTTTGGCTACTAGCTCATACAACAGATCCAGATATTCAGAGAATTCTAATCCCGGACCATGCTTTTCCCTCTATATGGCATGTAATCAGGAGATGATAACAGCGTCCTTGGCACCAGAACGAGTAAACCTAACACCTATCACATGCCATCCTCCTGGTGCCTTCATGTAACTTGGTATCAATATGGTGTAAGGCGTTTAGACCACAGAATAGCAACTCCTATGTAGCCAAGTAGATGTTAGATTGGAGGGATCGGATCATAGATATCATCACAATTGACATAGAAATCACGAGTCTTGTATCGATAGGACGAGGTCAAGTAGGAGTGTCTTCAGTGTGGCTGGATTTGTACCAGCACCCTCAATATAACAAGTGTCATTCCCTTCTGTATGTTTGCTGTATAGAGTATTTAGTGCCAGGCAAGACCGATGTTGGTGGTGTTTCGTTCGGACTGCGAGCAGTTCTAGCATACAAAGGTAGTAGATTAATTATTCGTGTCAGTTTATTTGTCATGTCCTGCCGAAGATGAGATGGAGACTTGATGGCTGATAAAGTATTGGCTGACGGGTGACATCAACCTGGCATTGGATATGCAACTGTAAGGCAGGCACTTGTGACACAGGAGCAGGATTAGCATGTCTCTTAACTGGATATAGACTCCTGGAATGTGGGCAGCTTGCTGCTTAGTAGTGAGGAGGTGATACTTCTTGACTGGTAGGTGGGTGGATGTTTCAATTCTCTCTAATCACGGGTTGTCTCACTGAATAAATCATATCATGATAAAACTAGAAAATGTTTGAATTTGCTGCACTTAGAAATCTTTAATATAATAATGCAGAAATAAATTGTTTGATAATGTCTTGAAAGCAACTTGGACCGTGTGAAATCTTATGAACATTATAATTCACTTGGTGTACTTGGATGGTGTTTTTACAGTGATGGATGTGTAAAAAATTTAAAAGAATGTTTTTTTGTGGTGTAGATTGTCAATATGGTCTCTGAGGTGCGAGTGGACTTTCTAGGTGTGGCTTTCTCGTGGCTCGATTTAAAAGTGAATATGATGTCACTGATGTCAAACGCCTGTAATATCTTCCTTGTGTTGGTTGATAAATCCGACTTATACCTCTTTTTTAATAAACCATATTTATTGGATTCCCAAACAGGTAAAAATACATATATTAATGGGTTTCAACTTAAATCTTTGTTGTATGACTAGTTTCCTTGGGGAGTTACCGCTCGTCCATTAGTGATTATGTCCTATGTTTGATCGGTGCTGAACCTCAAAAAATTGAAATCAACTCAAATCAGTGATATTTATAGAGTAGTGACATACTATAAGTTAATTATTCCGTGCAAACACGAAACCAACTTATAAAATAAGCATAGAATTTATTAATTAATCATGGTGGTATTAAAATGTAATTGGGAAGCTTGGAATGTTTGTTTTTACCAGGACCTGCAAGTATTTCTTAACCATCAGCAACGAAACTCTCCCGTCATGATTTAATAGCATGTACAATTGGTCACTTGGCACACGACCTGATCCGTTAAAAATAACGAATTGTCCATCGACGTCACGTTCACGCGAACGTTTACAACATGTATAAACCAACTTGGGCTACGTTGAGATTTCCACATCAGGTAGTTGATGAGAACGTCAAATGGTTTAATCGCTTGGCTGAACGCAACTTCGTTCGCAGAGTTTAATTACAATGTCCTATCCTGTGTAACAGATCGCTAACCAGATTGCCTCAGGGCACGGAAGATACATACCGCATAACGCGATGATAAATCATCGAGTTATCTGTCTGTTGGGCCCTCGTCGTGAGTGGCCACCCCTCATACCGCCCACATCCGCCCACCTAACGCCTCCACAAAAGCAGGTAGAGTACGACAGCGACATCCACAGAAATCGATTCGTAAGAAAGGAGGGTGACACGATTAACCCCGCCCTGACCCAAATCGACAGCCTGCGTTAACGTGATTTGCCAAGTTTTATTCCTCCAACCCAGTTTAACTAGCTTCTTTCGGTCGTCTGCATTTGGAAAGTAGCGCCTGGTAGCTGGGAACCAGAGCGTTTCCCACAAAGATGATCACAGCTCCGGATATCTCCAGGGCGTTGGCACGACCGGGATGCAATCCGGATAGGACGGTGTACTGAAGAATGAAGGTGAAGGCGATCTGGAGCGTCAGGATCAGGCCGGCGACGACCGGATCTATCAGCTGATAAGCCCTGTACAGCAGGATGTTGTGGGTTCCGGCGGAGAACATGTGCACGATGAGAAACACGATACAGACGCTGACCGTCGGGAAGACCGGCTTCTCCGTGGCTCCCATGATGCAAAAGGAGGATACGCTCCCGAACATCGATATCCAGAAGTTGTAGACAAAGATGTTGACGCCTGCCAGCCGCCTACTGACCAGCTGTATGTACATCGTACTGAGTACGGCTTCGATGACGCAGAATGAGTACCCGAGTATCTGCTCTTTACTCAGCTGGGCGGCCTCATTCGGCGGGAGACCCCCGGTCGTGTTCATGCCGTTCGTCGACGCGTTGACGCCGAACGACGTCGGATGGCCGACGTCGTCCGAGATCAGATGGCAAGGAGATCGGAAGCTTCCGTTCGCCGACGTCTGGCTGCCAATGAATATCGACTCGGAGCTCGCCGGAAACAGGAAGCCCGGTTGGGTGATCATGACGACACCGCTGAGACAGAGAATGGCGGCGACGAACTCGTACCAGACGAGTGTCTTCTTCACGACGCAGCTGATGACGTAGTTCATTACCAGGTCCGCAGCTGCGGATGACGCCGCTGGCTATACCGAGTGGTAGATAGTAGGCAGCCCCGTACTGCATGTAACTGGACAGGGTCAGTACGACGGCCCCGAGGGACATCCAGCCGATTGACTTCCTCTCCAGGCTGACGTCGCACTTCCTGAATCCGGCCAGCAGCGGACTGGTGATGAGGAACTGGGCGGTGAACCGGAAGCCGTTCAGCTCCGAATGTGGTATGGACTTATCCAGGGCCTGGGTGCAGGCCAATCCCGACGATATCCCGATGACGCCAAGGAAAGCCAAGCCGTAGCCACAGAACGTCTTCTTATTGGTTGTTCGTTGTTGTTTATCCTCGTTTTCGGAGTCGGATATCTCATGGTAGCCATTGTGGTCAGCTGACTTGTTGTCGTTTACGTCACTGTGCGATATTTTGCCTCCAGAAACATCACCGAGAAGGATCTCCTCCGAATCTTCTTTTGATGTACAACAACAATACATAATGTCGATGGAGTGTTCTGAAATATAAACATAAATAAATAAATAAAAACATTTACTATTATTTATATAATAATAATAATAATAATAATAACAATAAGCTGCCGTAATAATATTTACTATATTACTTCTATTACAGTATTGAGATATCAGAAGACAAAACTAACATATTCTTGTTAGTATCATAATGTCAGTGATCTCAATAGATCAGATATAGATCACTAAATCATCTTCACTATCTGATATTATTTTGTTTACAAATCGTCGCCGATACCCAAATGTATGGTTTTTTTTAAATATTATATTATATCGAGTTTGTCTACATAATGACCTACATAAATATTGGCATGTATTATATCAACTCAGTGCTCATCAGTTAACTGTCCAAGATGTCATGTCAGTAGAAATAGAAGAGGAAGCAGATATTGTTCAAGTTTGACCCACATACCTGTTACGTCTCGCATCACTGATTTCGTGACCTTTTAAATAATTTGAAATGACGCCATTCGGTAAGCTATTGTAACATCATAATTCGCCTCTTTGGCCCAGTGGGTAAGAACGGGGGAACTTTCTTACTCATGGTCATCCTGTGCGAAAGGTCGTTGGTTCGAATCTCGGCCGTGACACTATGGTAGGGGGAGTTGTTCATCCAACCGAGCAACTGGCAAGGTTTTCTCCGACGAATATGCCAGCTAATATAAATTCTAATTTATTTAGAATTAGTCCCGGTGGTGAAGCTGTAAATTACAGACCGAATGCGTCTGCCTCATTTGAGGTAGCTAAGCCACGTCAAATAACTGCCATTTCAGCAATTATTATTATTATTATTATTATAAATATGTCTGAATCAAGAAGAGGAACGTTGTGTCGCATCTCGAACAGTTACATCAGGTTTAGTGTTCTTAACTGGTATACTTGTATGGAACAGTATTAGTCGATTGTAATTGATTGTGGGAATACCAGGGAGTTTAATTATAACAAATCAATAACATGACATCCAAGTCTAGTTTCAGTCTTCTCTATAATGAATAACATTAAAACCTGTTATTAACTATATCGTTTATATACTGGTCTAAGACGGTTTGAAAATATTCTTCACAGTACCCAGATGAATCGTCTAGAGGATGTATTTACCATTCGTAATGCTCTGTGCCAGTGTTTTTCATTCACTTCTGAAACACACACGCACACACACACATACACACACACATAAACACACACATAAACACACACACACACACACAGTATCAACCAATTGTTGACCATTGTAATACAACAGTATATAGACCATCTTCACTAACTGATTCCGATGTGTATATAAACCTTCTCAAATAGTCAAAGATGCCCTCTTACACATAATACCAAGGCACATTGACCTACACAATGACCTTCGCCATGGCCCACATAACTATAGCCCTCTATTGTATTTGACGAGTGCAACAGTAGGGTTTTTCATTTAGCTGTTCGTCACGTGATGCTTAATATGAATAGAATTTGAAATACGTCACACATTGATGATTCGATGATGGCTATATAAAGATTGGCTTATCATCATCATCATCATCATGACCATCTCGTGACCACCATCCTTTGTTGTTCGATGAATGATCGGTTTATACTAAGTGATGCTAAGTAGTATGTTACCTTACTACTTAAACAGCCCTACTGTTATTTTATCAGTCATGGTTAATTATCTATATATAGTGATATAGGTCAAGTCATGCACTCACGGACTCACGCACGCAGACATACGCACTCAAAGTAAGTGATTACAACAGGATGATGTGACTATCGAAAGAGTCACAAGGGAAACTTAGAGTGAAACTGAATGAGCTATAATAAGTAGAATTTCCGCTTCAATACAGGCAAAGAATGCTATGAATTTCACAATCTCTAATATAATTTAATAATAATAATAATAATAATAATAATAGTAATAATAATTGAAATCTGTTAAAGCGTTTTTATTTGCAGGAGATATTCAAAGATGTTTTACAATTAATCTACATAATAATATTATATAGCGGACACCTAGACATTTAATGAAACTATTAATAAAAAAGGATATAAATGCTTAAATTATACGAAAAGTGCATCAAAGGTTTCACAATAACATAGATTATACTTCTATTTCAGAGTTGGCAGTTTCTGCCGCTTGCTGGTTTCTGCCATGGCAGAAATAGGTTTCTGTCGGAAGGGCAGAAATAGGTTTCAGCCACCATTTTAGCAGAACTATCAGAAATAGTCCACTAGACTGTGTATTTAAGTAAAAAATGGCAATTAATTACTTATTTCATTGGTTAGTATGCTCAGTTAGCATCTATCTCCTACTCTACATCAAAGGATTGATCTTTGAAGATCATCAAAGGGAAGCCCTTCAACGACGTGACCTTTGATAACTAACATCAGAAGGGAAACGCTCAAACGGCATGATCTGTCTGGAATCATGCCTGATCATACATTCAGATCATACTAGATCATGAAGCTGACTTAGATGCCACCATAATGTGCGAAGTCAGAGATTACAATCTTTTCCATCAAGCCCGGGATTTAGCGGATCAGCTGAAACCCAAACCAGTGCCCATTGACAAGGTACAGAGTGACACAACAGGTATTGCTGCTGTGTGCAAGATCTTCCTGGATCTATTTGATGCCCAGTAATGAGTCAGATGATTTGATAATACTGAACTATTCTAGATGATCCCTATGCTATCACAAATCACAATTTTATCGTCTCTCCATATATATATATATATATATATATATATATATATATATATATATATATATATATATATATATATATATAAGGTGGGTGTGTCTTTTCGGTCGGTCTGTCAGTCAGTCAGTCAGTAACTCACCGATCCAACCGTTTTTAAAGACTTTAAATGTACACATTCTCGTCAATCCATATCTTTATCTTTTGTATTTTACACACGTCATAACAGTGAGGACCCATAACAAGACGGATATCGAAATTAATTAACAACATTGTTTAGTACAGTGAGCACTCTCTGTCAATACACAGACCATGTAAACTACTATTTGGGATAATTAAGTGAAGATAGGCTATTTTAAACGTAAGTAATATATGGACATGCAATTAGATATCGTCTTATAATTAGTGCTGTCATTAAATATAATGTAATAGCTCAGATAGTCGAGCCGTCATAACGCAGTTAGTTAGAGCGTAGAACTCGTAGCCGAAGGGTCGCAAGTTCGAGGCTCCGTGAGCTGTAATGCTGTCATCTGGCGACTGGTTCACTCATCCATAAAAATGATAACCTGACAGGACGCGATGGCTATGTGTTTGCGTAACGCTTTGCGCCTATAATTGCGTTGTATGCTCCCTTGGGAGTTGAGATGTGTGCTGGGTCTGAGTCAGTGATACTAATATTGTACAGCGCCCTAGAGCAGCTATCTAGCTGGTTAGAGCGCTATATAAATGTCACATATTATCACATAACTAAATGAATAACTCAAGGTTTATCAGGAGACCAAAGATCGGAATACTGTTGTTGAAATTGTGGGGTAGAGACGCCTGGCTGTCGCCTATTGGGCACAGCCATAACATTGGCAGCCATTATTTATACATAATAGCATGTTTTCTCACAAAAAGTCCCGTCAGCCAATTGGCTAAAACTGTTAATTTCTTTGTTTTGTAGTTTTATGTTTATCGAAATTATGAAAACATAATTGAACAAACAAAACTGCTGGTGAAAATATAACTTTTAGATTAAGTTGAATGTCATTATATATATATATATATATATATATATATATTATATATATATATATATATATATATATATATATTGATTTTATAATATCAGGGTTGGCGAGTTTATGACACAATGTCCAAAACCATGGATTAATCTAGGGTTTATGACGTTATGTCATAAACAGATTTATGACAGTTTATGACATGATTGCGTCATAAACTGTCAATATAAATATTGGCATAGCCAACAAATTTGTGACATATTTTCCAAGATATACCTGAAAAGTAGTTTTTAAAATGGCTTAAATTATTACTATGTTAATATTGTGATATTAAAAGTTAATTTATTTTACAATAAGTTAGGGTCCGATTATTAGACTATGGTAATCATACACTGGTTTTGTTTGTAGCGAAAATCAATTGACCTGATTGGTCTGCCATTTGTTTCAAGAGCTTCGGGGACAGTAATAATTTAATTGAAATGTTCATTAATTGGATGACAAGCAAGACACTGGCCTCTGCTTAGACTATAAACTACTCAGAGTAGGCATTTCAAGTAGGTACTCATGTTAAAAAGTAGTACGTAAAAAAGAGTAGGTAAAAATGGAATTAGAATTGATAAATTTAATGTGGAATTGACAAAATAGAATTGACCCCATGTCTGTCTGCTACTCTGATTCCATTAATCCATCTTATAGCTTTCATATTAAATATTAAACAGCCAAGCTTGTATTTTGTCATAGGATCCTCCCAGAACTTTGTGATTTGTATTATTGAAGATTGACGCATTAAATGGACTGATTCAATTATACATGTCGTGTTATGGTTACTGAATAAAATATATCTCCAAATTATTTGTTATTACTGAATTGGAAAAAAAATACAAGAGAGATCAACATAAAATAATATTTTACAATCATGTTTGTAATATATAAATATATTAATTCTGATATAATGATAATCCACAACTAGTTTAAATAGATTAAAAGTGAAATTTTAAAAAAAAAAATCACAAAAAAAGTGCATGAAAAGGTTTACGACAGCTTATGACAGTTTACGGCGGTATTTGACGTCACAAAGGTATTTACGACAGGTTTACGACAGGTTTATGACTGTCATAAACCTGCCCTGATAATATATGTAAATAAAAAAAACTTTATATTTGTGTATGTGTTCAAGAATAATAAGTGATGGCAACGAAAACAACTTTTAGTTGGCGACGAAACTAACCTTTCTTTTGGCGATGAATTGGTAGTAGTGACGTAACGAATTACATGGAACCATTGACCTAAAGAAAATTAGGCCGAGCACTCAGTGGTTTTTTATTGAGCCGCCATGACCAAACAGCGCTGACTTCCGGTAGAGGCAAAAAGCTACTTTGAAGCGGCTGCGCTTCGAGTTTTGAACCTATGAATACGGACATTTATTGTGATACGTGCATTATAATTTTTTGGGTGCAGACAATCTGTATTATTCCTGTCCTATTATATGCCATGAAATATATAAATGTCGTTTTATGCAAGTCCGTAAATCTAGTTTAATTGGGATCAAACACCAGAGAATGGCCGGGGGTTGTCAAACAGGCTAAATAGAATAACAGTTAAGCTTAATTTCCCGCCAAACAAAAACGCTTTAACAGCTATTTTAAATGTGTTCCTTATACGTACCGATGAAAAGACATCCCGTTTGTATTACTTCCATGCACGCGGCTTATGCAACCATCGATACAACAATAATTCACCACGTTTATAAACCTGATTTGTCAGTCTGCGTTCCTATTTCCTCGACCGGAAGTTGGGACCTGTTTGCCATCAAATCGGCGGCCGTGTTCGGTCTAGTTTTCTTTTAGGTCAATTCATGGAACATTGTCCATGTCAAATGCGGCCCATTGAATGCTTCCCGTGTTGATTGCGGCCCATATATAAAACGGACCACCTATTTCGTCATTTTATAATGTGTTGCACGTAAAAGTCACCGATCATTTCACGTTTTCATAAATGAATACGCCATTGTAATATAACGAAAACGATCGATATCAGTCCATCAAAACACAATTGCATGCAAAGTCTACAAATCATGTATAAATATAAAAGTTTAGTCTGAAAATAACTTCAAAATAAATAATAATTAAAACGCATAAAACAGATGAATGTAATAGTTTTGAGTTTTGCTGAAGATCACTGACCAAATAACTAAAGAGAAAAAGCTAGCAGTTTTGGCTTTCCATTGTAATTGGCCAATCATAGAAATTTGTGCTAGATTTCGAAAAGATGCCATGTGGAGGTCCATTGAAACCGTATTTCCTGACCGTAGAGCGTATTTTGATCATTTATTTGCAGCCCAATTTCACTTTATTATTGTCAGTGTCCAAGACAAAGTAATTAGAGCACTTGCATTTTAAACAAAATTGAAACTGATATAAACATAGTGTTCCGAATTCAACACGGGCCGCATTCAATGGGTCGTATTCGACATGGGCCGCAATCGATGGCATCCGACGAAACGACCTGTTACAGTAACACTTACCTTATTTGATGAGCTAATCACATCTCATCTTCTTCTTCTTCGTTCCAATATTCGTGCTATCCTAACTCAATCTCATCTCAGTTCAGTAAGTACGACATCATTTATTTGTTATCCAAATTTTATATAATAAGCTTGTTAACTTTATAAAGTAGTCCCGATACTTTTTCTAATTCATTGTTATAAAACATATTTTTAAGTTTTCCCAATGTTTTTAAAACGTTAAAATAAAAGTCCCCGGGTATAACCGTACATAAGTCTAGTATAATCAACCATACATAAGTCCGATGTTATAAACCGTACATAAGTCCGGTGTTATCAACCGTACACAAGTCCGGTGTTATCAACCGTACATAAGTCTAGTATTATCAACCATACATAAGTCCGGTGTTATCAACCGTACATAAGTCTAGTATCATAAGCCGTACACAAGTCCAGTATTATAAGCTGTACATAGCGGACTCCTTGGATCGAAATTCAGTACAACAGAATTAACAAGTTATACTTGATCCGGTATCACCGACTACAGAACACCGACTACAGAACACCGACTACAGAACGCTAGTCTGACAGTCACAAGCCTTCGACACGATGTGCGGCTATATAAGAAACGAAATATCTCGACCAGTGGCCAGCGATCGTGGGCGTCACGAGCATTTCTATGGAGGGATGTGCCACACACACATAGGCTCCACATTCCTGGAAGTCTCCAAAGTGCCTGCGACACATTTTGCTCGGTCACTGGTCGCCATGACACCGTGACGACTCTTTCTGCTCCAGTTAGTCGGCTAGTTTTACAACATCTGCTAGGTTTCTTGATCTAATTCAGCGCCTAATTTCAGTGACCTGCAGAGCTAAGTAGTACTTTACGATCACAATAAACCAGCTCTACCGTGAAGGTATGCCCTCTATTAGATATTAGGAATAAAGCCAATGAAAACAGCTTGATTAACGAAAATCGGTTCTGGGATGCAATCACGAACGAACGAATCGTGACAGGTTGAGCGATGTGTTGACGCTGCCAGTCTTAAACGAGGTAAGGCCTAACTAAACTCGCCATTAATAACAGCAATATGTAATAATATGGTTATTTATAAGCGCAGTAATCGTAGCCCGACTTCGGGTTATGTTTGATTAGCTGAATAATTGAAGGCGAGGGGGGCGTGTTGGGCGTCAGTCTAGGCTGTATTCAGTCGTGTCAGCAAATAGTAATTTTAGCGATCTATTTACGCATGCGTTCTGTTCAACGCTTTATTGAAGCTTTCTGTTAATTATTATTAGATGTGACATTTAATAATAATAATAATAATAATAATAATAATAATAATAATAATAATAATAATAAATAACAATGTAAATTTAATTAAAAAAAAGAATATATTGTTTTTATTGTATAAAAAATGCATAAGATCTACAAAACGTTATTATTTTATTTGCTAATAATCCGTTTTAGTTTTTCACTTTGTATACATGCACACCTCTTCCTATGGTTGTACATATGTTCCGGCAATGAATTAATTAAGTATGTCTTATCTTTAACAGTTCACTGAAGAGTATTTTAATATTGACTTTCAATGCGCCCGCCTAGTGGTTACAAAATGATCTTTTCACTATAGACTTGTACGGATGAAGCTGGCCGCATTCATCGACGTTCTCATGCTGACGTTGCAATTTTTCGCTTTTGTTATACTTGATATCTTTATGTCGTAGAATTTCTTATTGCACGCATGAACTCTACGCTAACCCTCCCCGTGACTATTGACCCGTATCTGACGTAAATGGGACAAAACAAATACGCCGAGGGCCTGGATGCCGTTTGTTAGATCTAATCATTACGCACCCGTTCCGTTACTTTATAGGCAAACTCCCATGGGTGCATTATGCTTTGGAATGCATTTGTGTGCTGACCTACTTCTGCTCGTAATTGAAACGTTATGCATCGTACGTGCGCATACACATATACGCAAGCATACACATACACCTACTATGAGCAAAAGTAGGAAACAAAGAAACGTAGAGTTTATTTATTTCATTATGCAAAAAATAATCATATAATAATAATAACAATAACAATAATAATAATAATAATAATAATAATAATAATAATAAGTAGTAGTAGTAGTAGTAGTATTTTATATAGCGCCTTACTGAACTTGAGGCACTTTATACTGAAAACAGAATTAAAACATGTTTTAGCTGATATAACAGAAATATATTTTATACATAAATACACTAGTTTAAATATAATATGAATGGGCTAATTTAAGAAACTTACAAAATATTATTTTATTTGTTCCATGTTTAATATGATTGGACAGCTTATTTCACATTTCTCTCTCTGTACTTTACTGTGCGGCTTTTTGGCAACATTAAAACTGAACAATCGGATCTCTGAAAGTGACAACATCAACGATGTACATGACATAAAACGTCCATACTAGCAAATATCGGAATTATATGATACCTTTAAATAATATTTAAAGAAGATATAGATCAGTACAAAAATTATTAATATAATTATATATATATATATATATATATATATATATATATATATATATATATATTTATATATGATATAGCATATGGTTTTACACTCACAAACATACTTTAAAAATTGTATTTATATGGTCGATGATAGATTTGTTTTGGTATATTTATGTTTACAACAAGAAGAAAAGGTACTAATGAAGCTATATAGACAGCAAATTATCCTATTTACTCACCCAAATATCCATTCTTTTCATCCCTTTCCTTTTCTTCCCTCCTCCCGCCCTCACCTACAGACCGGCAGCCAAAGACCATTAATCAAGTGTGTGGGGTGGGGTGAGGGGGTGGAGCACATAACATACGTTCAGCAAAACTTTGATATCCTTCTATGAATGATGTCGTGTGAATGACATCAATACTGCGAGTAATAGTGATTTTGACACTGACACCAGTTAGAGATGTTCTGCTATTGTGTTGGTTAGTAATTGGCGAGACAATTAGCTAGTGCTGACCTCTAACGGTCCTTAGGTTGTAATACTGAACCCACTGACGCGAGAAATGGCCGCTCCGTACTACTATTGACAGTATTGTCTATATTATTATATTAAATCTTATCATAATATATATATATATATATATTATATATATATATATATATATATATATTATTTATATTACAATTTGATACTATAACACAAACACAGTGTGAGGAGCCCGAACCTTGATGTTTGCAGAGGAATACTGCTCTAACCACTGAGTCATCGAAGCGCCCTACACACACACACACACACACACACATATATATATATATATATATATATATATATATACTAATACGAAATAAGGAAGTGAGCAGAGTTGTATATTAGTAACTGGGTACTCCATTTAAACTCGGCACCGGTTTATACCTAGGAAACATGGCATGGGGGACTCCTAAGGAAAACACCCCACAACCACAGCTAACACCACAATTCGATCCCAGTGCTGCAAGTGCTCTACTCAGTGGAGTAGCATAGGAAAGTTGGATACAATAAACGAATCATAATTGCACGAGATATTATATATATATATATATATATATATATATATATATATATATATATTGGAATCAAGAGATTGATAAAAAAAACAGAAGTCCTCTCTTCATCCGAAAGACTAACAGAGTACTTCGTTATATTAATGAGCCAGCAAGATAGCACGTGTTGAGCTCGGGATAGACGGGCCAACGTCAGGCAGACAACGTGACGCCGCCGTCAATAAACGTCGGTTATCGACTAACCGATAGGTAATTAATAGAGCCACAGTAAGCCTTCGGACCAGAAGACTGGTGGCGCCGACTGGCGACAAATGTCAGCACAAAAGGGGCGACATTTCTCCTCGTCGGCTTCACATCAAAGATTGAGAGGTTGACACCGTACAGGGATCTATAATGGTAAGTGGAGTATCAGGTGTTACCCGGTGGTCATGATAGTACTGTTATCGTATGAGTGCGCTTCTTTTGACGTGAATAGCCGCTTGTGTCCGGATACCGAAGTCCATACGGGCACCCAGTCGCTCGGTTCCTTCTCTGGATATCGTAGAATCAGTGAGCGTGACGACTGTTTTCTTCGTGTGTGGCGTGTCACGTGTCTTCCGGTTTGTTTCGTGTCTCAGTGATGACCAGTCGGTGTAGTAATTGTTATAATTTGCCAACACTCTAACTAATGGATGACATAGAGCTAGGACATCGGTTCGGAGATGGGATGTTATATCATACTGTAATATATTGCACGTCCGTTGTTAATGCGGACTTCGACTGATAAAGTGTTTGTGCTAAAAATAGAGCCAAATCCATGATACGTGTTTTAACTATCACAAAACTGTAATATCTACTCCTCGTAACATTAAAACAATCTCAAATAATATATCTCGGCTGATGTTGTATTATCATATCCTCTAGAATATATATATATTAATGTTACCGTTTTGCAGTACGGACAAATCCATCAATGTGTCCGATCATTGGTGCTGGCAAAATTTGGCGAAGAAAAATGGAAAGAAATTCTGTGAGTAGCATTTGCTCTTTTATGCTCCAAATAATGGCTATAATGAGAAATGGCCGGAAATATTCAAATGTGTGTGTGTGTATATGGTATTGTTGTTGTTGTTGTTGTGGTGGTGGTACTGTTTACTGCGCTACTTGTCACTGGCGTTAACAAAATAAACCAGTTTAGGACGGAAAGAGAACGTTACATCCACGCCTGCGCGTCTTTGTGATGTTTCGTCCTGCAATAAATATCTACGGGATGATAATTTTATTGGCGGACCACAATGGAAATAAGTCTTGGTCTGTACGTGTTGTTCCCGAAATTCTATTTTATACTTCATGATATTCAATCATTACAACTATTCAATGGTTTGTATGTATATGTAAATTCCCAATAAATTCAAACCAAATCCAATTTTCCCCTGGAAATAGCACCCGGACTCTATGTTCCAGATGATATCAACTCCTCAGATAGACAAGGCAGCCGTTTATGTTCAAACGGAAGTCTTACTGTAAAAATGATCACTTCCTGGATGCTATTTTCAAGGGCTGGGATATGTTTTATTATTTCGGCAGCAGCATAATATCTGTATCCAGTGTTTATGATGTCGTCGGGGATATACATCACGTCTTCACGTATCTGATTTCGAACAACGTAACAACCATTAGCAGGTGGCGCTTGGTGGCGCTAATGCGGCGATGTCCCATTCGTGGATTACTCGCCCCAGGCGTCCAATCAAAGGACACGATACGTTTCGCTCCGGAACACCAGAACGATATGTTGACATTTCGATCAGAGTACGTGGCGTTTCCACCAGAAGGTGTTACAACGGCACAGTCATGCCACATCACTGGACTAACAACAACAACAACGGAAATCAACGACACAACAACACCACAGTAATATAACAACAAACGAATACACAGCCATGATACGACATTTGAATGCAACAGCTCAACAAAATAACAACAAAACAGCGATACAACAACCAACAGCAACTGTAATACATTGGTAAAAGAGCTCAATGGCACAACAACAGAACAATCCAGTAACATAACATACAGTAAGCCATTGCTACAGCAGTACTTGAAACGGTATGGCGATGATGATGATGATGATGATGATGAATATGATGAATATGATGATGATGATGATGATGGTGGTGGTGATGATGATGATGATGATGATGATGATGATGATGATGATGATGATGGTGATGGTTGTGATGGTTGTGATGGTTGTGATGGTTGTGATGAATATGATGATGAATATGATGGTGATGGTGATGGTGATGATGATGATGATAATGATGATGATGATGATGATGATGGTGATGGTGATGATGATGATGATGATGGTGATGGTGATGATGATGATGATGATGATGATGATGATGATGATGATGATGGCGGCGGTGATGATGGTGGTGATGATGATGATGATGATGATGATGACAGAGACGGTGATATATTTTTGTGTAGCGTGGCTAGCAGATTCCACCAAGAAAAATGTAATCATTACTCGAACAGTTCAGTTGCCATTCTCCTTCGGCCCGGGGTTCGAATCCCACCCTTACCTATATTTGTGGGATGTTTCACTAGCCAGTTGCCACGTGTCAATAGCTCCCAGGTGTGACCAGCATCGAGGCTAAACAAGAAGTTAATGAGATGACTCTGTGGGACAGCACAATGACGAATAAACGTCTACCAGTCGTTCCATATTAAGGTCATGTGTCAGTTGCGGATAAGTGATGGACGTCTATGTGCGGATTTTTCCATCTTCATCTTATCCTGAAGACCAGAAATTGAAGAGTTCCAAACGTCCGAAAGGATGAGTTTAGTTACAGAAAATATCCTCCTGATTTAACAGGAGTTGACCAAAACGGACGGAGACGATCCAGATTGATCCCATGTGTTGCCGGAATGCTAGTTTATTCTCGTCGAGACCGGATGTCCCTCTTAGCAGTCTGAACGTCTCTAGGGATTGGACCGTATCCAGATACGGCTAAGTCGGGCTGATCAATCTAATACGGGAAGGACAACAACATCAGACTAGGATACAAGGCAGATTGTAGCAGTATAGACTTATCTTGATGACCGTTTATAGGTCACGAAGAAATGCTCTTGGAGGCTGCCTTCTCCGGAGAATCGTGTACCAGACTAATTGAGGATTGTGTGTAAAGTGTTCCACGTTCACTTCCACAAACACGACATAATAATGCGAATGACAGCTGTGAATGACAGCTTAAAGATCGGGTGGATGCATCCAGCTGTCGGATGTGGGAGCCATAACAATTACCGAAAAGTATCGGAACGAGAGGATACGACAACTTAACGACCAAATAATATAACTCTAGCCGGTACAATAATACAACAGAACAACAACAACATACAACAATACAATATCACATTAGTACAACATTACGTTAATAACACAAACAGTATAACCATCGTCAGTACAATCAGACATCTGTTATATAATGACAAAGTCTCATAACAAGGACAATTGTGGACGTTCCCAAATCCACACCGTAACAGATGTGTTTCCTGCCATGACAGATGTCTTGTGTGCCATCAGAAATGTATTTCATACCATGACAGATGTGTTTCATACCGTAACAGATGTTTCGCGCCATGACCGATGTATTTTGCGCCATTGGAGATGAGTTTCATACCATGACATAATTATGTCTTTCGCGCCAAGCCAGGTGCGTTTCTGCCCATGACATGTGTTTTTCGCGTCATAGCAGATGTGTCTCTCCGCCTGACAGATATTTTCGCGTCGTGACAGATGTGTTTCACGCCGTGACAGATACGTTTGGCGCTCGGGGAGTGAGATTCCCCGATGTTGTGTGATTTAAAGCTCGATCTATTCTGACGAAAGGAATAATACATCAGTAGAGCCATAAGGATAAACAAAATATTAGCTAAGAATAAGTGTCCACATCGGCCCAGGACTGATCCAGCCTAGCAAAACAATATCAAGTGTACAAATATAGTCCAGCGTGAATGGTGTACAAGCGTACAGAAATAAAGGGTGGACACAATCCTCGGACATGGGACATATTCCCTAGGACAGGAACCTTGGACTTATTTTCTCCTCGATACATCTATCCGAGTTCATTTAATTGTTATTCATCAACGACGCCGATCACGTCTGGGATATATTGTCTAGGGGCGATTCCATAGGGAAAGAAATAACTCAAACGTAGGTATGAGTCGGATTCAAACCCACAACCCGCAGGCTTGCTGTGCAGCGCTTTAACCACTGCGCCATCGAGATACCTGTATCTATCCGACAAGATGCTAATTACTTGCGGTTTTCATTTGTTTCATTTCGATTCTTTATCGATGAGCAGGAAGACATTGAAGTATAAACACCTATTTTCAGTATGTGAGGGTCACACCTTCTGAGGTTTTCGGGTTTGAATCTAGGTAATTGTGTCCCCGGATGGTATCGCAGGAAGCTTTTAGAAAGGAGGCTCGATTAAATTACATTCTCGCTGATATGTGTTTAAACGTTACTTTCTCACTCACTCCCTAACTCACTCGCTTTAGTGTTTATCCTATATGATGTGTGTTTCGGTATAAAAGTATCCCATTATTGGTGTCCATCAATTGTACAATTCCTCTTGAAGTATGTAACGGGCTAGCTGAAGACTGAATACTATATATGTGTAAGAGGTTTCTTCACCCATGTGTCTTTAATTCTCGCTCACTCACTCACTCACTCACTCACTCACTCACTCACTCACTCACTCACTCACTCACTCACTCACTCACTCACTCACTCACTCACTCACTCACTCACTCACTCACTCACTCACTCACTCACTCACTCACTCACTCACTCACTCACTCTCCCACTCACTCACTCACTCACTCACTCACTCGCTCACTGATTCGAATATGGCGCCTATAAAATATCTGTATGGAACTGCTTTCTCTCCTACAATTCAGAGGCGGGAGACGCCTTACGAAAAGACCCGACCCAGACAACCCGGAGAGTATTACCGTCCGGATATTTGACGTACTCAGGCGGGTCCTTAGACGTCACACTCTAATCCCTTGATAGGGCAACACCATTTAACGTCGAGATATTAATAACCCGTAAAAGCCTCGAGCCTTTTAGGGGATTGGAAATCGAGATCGTGGCATAAAGCGTGACGCCCTTAACCACTCGACCATCGGAACTCGTCATCAATAGGATGATCCGTTGCTCGTTGAATATTTCGGGGCTGATAAATGTGTCACACTGAGCCGGTAATGTGTCAAACAGGGGTCATAACAGTGATGGCACTGGGGAGAGTAGCCGAAAAATACAACTTGACAACGATGTATTTGATAAAACAATATTAAAAACGTATATGCTGATAATGTCAATGCCATCTTCCACCCCCCCCCGATTTTATCAAACAGCATTATACGTCATTAATTTTAATCGTTTCTTCTTTTGAGGAGATAGTAAACGAGGGAAACCGCACATTGGGGGGGGGGGGATCGACAATACTCACGTTAATTCTGTAGGTGAAATAGTATATCGTATTTTTTAAATATATAATAATAATGAAATCATGATAGTATTATCAGTTATGTTATATATATAGCGTCTTAGTGACTTGAGTTTGTCTAATTGGCGTTACACTAAACCATGTTCTGGCTCACATGACACATCATATTCTATATAATAAATACGGGCTCCTCCGTGGCTTAACTGGTAGTGAGTTGGACCACAGATCACTACCACCCGAGTTCGAATCTCGGCGTGGGCATATCTAAAGGTTGTTTCATCTTTGACTTCGCTTCATTACCTTTGGAGGTCGCTCGGCCCATTTAGCCTACCATGTGCACAAAAGTGGCCGTAAAACATCAATCATCATCATCATCATCATTATATAATAAATACCCAAAGACGATAGTTTATAGATATAATAACTAGATTGATATCAATAAGCGGGTTTTATTAACCTTACTAAATATTTCTGACGAACGGAAAGATTCCTCCGTGTGTTGTTGTGTTGCTGTTTGATGTCATCAAAGGTGAACGAGATACATATCGCAGCAACCTCGCTGGTGTGTGTGTCTTTGGATCGGATCGCTTAGATAAAGTGATCCTGTTCCACTCAGTACTTTGACTCCGTGAAACGGGATCTTGTACAGTGTTCTGAAACGTACAGGAAGTCAGTGGGGGCTGGAACGTAACTGGTGTTATGCGTTCCCTTTTGCGAATGCGTGTTACCAGTCGAGTAGAACAGTTCTATAATTATTTTAGGTGGGTTATCAGAGAGAGATAGGGAGACAGATAGATAGATAGATAGAGTATATATATATATATATATATATATATATATATGACAATGCCTTGCCATAGTCAAGTCGAGAAATTATAAAGGTTTGGACTAAAGTCTAATCAGTTCCATCATTTATGTATTTATTGATACGTCCAATGTTTCTTATTTAATAATAACATAACTTACATATATAATTTACCTAATTCTCCACGCGAAAAGGTTTTGTCTAATGTAAGGCCAACATGTCTCACAGATACGAAAACATTTATTTAACGAGATCCTACCGTAATACAATGATTATTTGGGCGCCTCCGTGGTGTAGCGGTAGCGTGTTGGACCACAGATCACTGCCACCCGTGTTCGAATCTAGGCGTGGGCATATCTGAAGGTTGTTCCATCTTTGACTTCGCCTCATTACCTTTGGAGGTCGCTCGGCCCATTTAGCCTACTATGTGCACAAAAGTGGCCGTAAAACAGCAATCATCATCATCATTATTACAATGATTATTGGCTTTCGATTAGAGTAAATTTGATCTTATCCTTGCTGAACCTCAGCTTGCTGTCGTTCATTCAAATGTTTATATCTGCCCTATAAGCTTCAATTGAAGATGATATGTCGTCCAGTTATCACCTGACTTTAAAGTCATCTATCATCGGTAGGGCCTGTAACAATCATATTTAATGTTATGTCATTTGATATTTCCACCAAATGGTTTAGTGTACATGTAGTACACCAAATGGTTTAGCCAAAGACTATTTATAACAAGACGTGTTACTTCGCGTTTTAACATGGGACGCCATTTTGAATTCATGGAGCGCCAGGGCCATAGCAACCGGAGGTAGATTGTCACGGACAGCTCCTTTCGTTAACATGGCGCCTAATGGCACTGGTTCATTCTGCGCCGCTTTCGGCTGCAGTAACAGAAAAAGTATGCACAAATAAAGACATCCCCAAAAGGAAATGAAAGCTAGTGTAAAAATTTGATATGATCTGGCTTTTTTTAAATAAAGGATATTTAAAAAATAAGCATAACAATTTGAAGTAGACCCCCCCCCCCCACTTGACATGACCCAAGCAGTAAGCCCAAGCAGGATCTATCTAGATCTATATTTGTTTCAGACAAAATCTGATAAAGTTTATTGAACATTATCAACCTATTAATCACAAAATGGGTATGTAAGATATACATAAGCTTACAGTTACATGTACTGGAGCCACTGAAGATGTTATGGGTATATTTTACTTTGATATTGTTAATAATATAATTGGACTTCTAAAATTACATTACTATAATCAGAGACATTTTTTCCTAATTAAAATAATTATAAGTAGCTGAGTATTTACATGATCACCTGCATCCATATTTATTTTTAAACGTAAGCAATTGGTACTTATTGATATATATGGACTTCTATTTATAATTTAAATGTTATGAAATTAATTATTAAATACCTCAACTAGTGGTAGAAACATTCATTTTGTTATTTTTTCTCTTGACAGAAGTAAAAGATGGGTTATTAATTGTTGTTGTTCAGATAAAATGATGAGGAAAGATTTAAATTACTTGAATACTAATTGTAGAATGTATGATATGCATTTCACTGAAACGGAATTCATGAACCAGACAACTTATCTAGAATGCTATTCCAACTATTTTTGATGTACCAAATCCACCGCATGCATCCACTGAAATCAAAGAGGAAGGTATTAACAGATAGGAGACCTATACAGGAGCAGGGCCAGCTGTGATGATAATTAATATTTATAAATATTAATGGTGAAAATTGGTATTATAAAATTAATTAAATAAGAAACAAGGCATCAAACACATGAAATTTTGTCAGCCCATTTCATATCTTAATACAAAAAAGGATTACCAGCACCTGAATTAGTACCTGAATGTTCAGGTCATGTGCTTTAATTGGTATACTTAAATGCATATCAAATCAAATTCTTTAACCAACTTGAAAAAAAGAAAAACATGTGTTTACACATTGTGTATGCACTTGGTTCTGTTTCAGTCCTTGGAGTTCTATGATGATGAGATACCATGTAAACAGGCCAATCTCTTGGATACAGATTTACTGGTGTTATCTGTTACAGTAGTCAATGCATGTGTCTATTACATCTCTGGGTATATTCTGTCTAACTTTAAACAGTTCACTGATCTGGACTAAATGTCATATTTTTGTAGTAGTCCATTGTTTAGAGCTGGAAGCAGTTTGGGTTATTCTATCCATTTGATAACAAATGACTGATTGTAACTGTAGATGAACCCGTGGCACAAGAGATTTGATGCCGCTTATTGCATAAAAGTACTAATTTCTCTATATCTAACATGTTAACGCAAACATAAACATTGTTACTATTCCAGTTAATATTCTTTGTTCTCAGCTGGGCAGGCCTATATTGCATGGTCTATATTATTGAGGTGTAGACTTTAAATGAACTGATGATTTTTTAGTTAATATATGATAAACGGACACGATGAATATATGGTGGGAAGTTTGTTATGGTTGCGTTATAATAGCTGCATATATCATTATATGTATATATCAAAATAAATAAAAATTTATGGACTATGATAAACTGACATGATGAAAGTATGTTTTTTTTTGCATTTACCGCCTATATACCTAACTGTTTTCATTAAAAAACGCCTTCCACACACAAAGCTGTGAAATAACCTAAACCACGTTCAATTATTTTCTGATCAGCTGTCAAGTGATCGCAAATTGTAGGCTATGAATTATTTAAGTGACTGGGCCGTGCAATCACTTAATTATTTATTTACAGTTTCGGAGCTTCGTTTCCTTCGATATCATGTGTGCACAACTAAAGTATTAACTAATAAAAGTGTATGTGATCATGTAACATATAGTACTAGTATTGGCAATTCATTTCAACCATGCGCGCACATGTACACGATCACATGTGGACAACCAGAGAGCTTTTGTTTATCTGAGAAATACCTCCGGTCGCTGAAGGCGCCACTAGTTCAAAATTCAACATGGCGCGGCAAGAGTAACGCCTCTATATTTAAGCTCTCTCGTTTAGCGTACATGTAGCACACCAAATGGCTTAGCGTACATGTAGTACACCAAATGGTTTAGTATACATGTAGTACTTCTTTTATCCTAAAACTGATCCGGTGTAAAATACTAACATTCGGCGAATATTATGATGTAATTTTACTGTATAGCTCTTTTCCATAGTCCGTACTAGTTAGGGCACTATATTCAATCTATGTTATTAAATATATATATTGTTAAATTTATGTTGTTACTTCCATATGATTAAATCACATGATTACATTTATATCATTAAATCAACATTGTTAAATCTACATTGTTAAATCTGAATAGTTAAATCTATGTAGCATAGTCTCGTCTATCGGCCTCAACAATAATAAGAATATAATAGTCATATACTTGCTATACAACAACCACCAACCGTATTAAGACAGTGTGTGTGTGTGCTATCCGTCACTCAGTAGATAAGCCGGATAATGAAGGTATCGGAATATTAAAAAAGCTTGGACTCGAGTTAATCTCCACAGTATTCTACTTACGTTAAATAGTCCACAAACTAGTCGATATATGACTATTTTTACATTTATCAATACCAAAAATAAAACACCTTCATCTTTAATCCGAGATGGAGACAAAAACGGGGGACCATTTCAAAGGACCGATTTTAAAACGGACTCAACTTCTTCCTCGTTTCGGTGAATGATCGGTTGGTTGATTGATGTTTTACGGCCATTTTTGTGCACATGGTAGGCTAAATGTATCGAGCGACCTCCAAAGGTAATGAGGCGAAGTGAAAGATGAAACAACCTTTCGATATAGCTCGACCGCGGTTTGAACTCGGATACTATAGATCTGTGGCCAACCGCGTTACCCTGGAGGGTCGGTGGGAAACTGTCCGAAGGCAGGTGACAGCTCGCGAACGTGAACGAGACCATCAATAACGGGATCTTGAACAAACAGAATCAGACTTTGACGCCTCCTATCCCCTCCTCCCCCCCCCCCCGCGTTTGCGCTGATGTACTATAGACAGTTAGCTGGGGAATTGATCGAGTGTCATCCACGCCACACAGCGCTACGACGTCAAGTCGATACGTTTAAACATGACGTAGGAGCACGTCAAATAGCCGGCCGTGCCGCGTGTGACGTGTGTGAGTGACGTCGTGATCGACGGTAGACCGTTTCGAGGGTGTTCGCGTTCCTCTCTGGATCCTTTGATATCCGGTCGTATCACTCAATCCGAAGTTCGGACTGACAGGATTTTATCACGATGATGCCCTTAATTGGCAGAAGCCAAATTGTGCGTGATGGCCGTTATCAGGTCACCGCCCGATGTTCCCTTCCTGTTCCCTTCGTGCCCGACGTTCTCTTCCTGTCCCCTTCATGCGTCAGTCGTAAGCCGGTCTCCAATTTGTTGACCAGTGATCATCAGTTGTCGATTAAAGACACTAATCGTTATCAATATCGTGACTGGGAGACATTACGTCGACCGTTTAGAGACGGAGAGTCTGATGGCCTCTCTACAGTAGTGTGGTCGGTCGCCAACCTCTGGGACGGGGTTTCGACCCACCGGCTGAAGTCAATGGGTCGTTAGATTCGTTAATATTGCCCTCCTTTTTAATCATCGTTCTGTTCGGTTGGCCTTCTGTGGGTGCGAGACGACGACGATATTTAATATTTAAATGGGACGTGGCCCAAATAGGTTCGTCTCATTTGAATAAATTATTCCCTTTTCTCGTAGCACTGATGATGATGATGATGGTGATTATTATTATTATTATTATTATTATTATTATTATTAATTATTATTATTATTATTATTATTATTATGACTTTAACATAAAGTAAACCCGTATACTAATATTACTGCTGGAACAGTGGCAGGATAGTTCTAAATCAGCATTCGTCTTACAGTGTTACGAAAAACGTCGAACACGTCGGACTTGACCCCGACATGTGACGTTGTTAGTTCGACGATTGTCACCATAACATAGGTCTAAATGTCCGAGGATCAGTCAACAATCTGCCATCTTTATTTTTCCGTATTTTAGCACAAAATTGGGGGGACGTACATTACAGACCCCCCCCCCCCACACACACACACACCGACACACCGACACACGCTGCCATTCACGCGCTGTACTCCCATCAGTTGCTTCCCTGCCTCTACATTTGTCTCGCGTTTCTGCATTATATCCCATGTTAACAACGTTAACATAAGACAGACATAATGTCAGACAGTTTCAAACGTTTTTCCCTAACGTAGATTATGACGACTATTATTTCCTAATCTAAACCAGGTGTTTCGCTCTACCTGTAATTAGGGAATATAAAGATGGCATTTATTGTTGGGATTAGTGTCAGTTTTCAAAACGATTACTGAAATCTATTCATCATCTCAAACCAGTTCAGGATTCATAACGACCCCGAGGTGTCCACGTGTATATTGTAAGAGATGATTAAAGGAGAGGGCACTGAGTGGCCTTTATGTGTCAGTCTGACACGCTCCTATGGCGCAGTGATGACAGTCTTGTGCAGCAAACCTCTAGCTCGGTGTTCGAATCGAACCAATTTAGCTGTATTTGTGGAATGTTTGGCCGGAGAGTCGTTCCTCAGTCGTATGTCCCAGGTGTAACATGATGTTATCAATTTGGCTTTATAATAGTTCTGCCACATCCCAATAACGATTAGTTTCTTAATCGTGGCTAAAATCCACAATTCGTTCCTTTCCTCGACTTCCAATGCTCAGTGTGGGGGGGAGGGGCCATTTTAACTGGTGAGGGGGTGTAATTTCGAACCTTATATTTCTTCAAGGGCGTGTCTGAAAACTAATCTGAATATGTACCCGTTGTTCTAGTTTCGAGACCATTTTTATCGGTGCGTATATGGTAGGAGGTAATGGTGCACGAAGCGAAGGATGAAAAAGCCTTCAGATATATATCAGAAACCCAGCTTTGAAACCCAGTCTCAGAAATATGTGACGGTCAACCCTGCTCCCCCCCCCACCCAGTCAGTCAGACCCACGGAGATGCCGTCATTCGGTTCGTCGAGACAGGTCACGCGACGTGAGGTGAATCAGAAGACATACTTCGTGACGTCGATGATCTATTTCCACGAGAGACACAAATGTAAACATTTCAGTCCAATTTGGCCATTAAACTCCCGAGATGTGGCGGATATAGCAACACACGATTTGACCTTCGCATTGCCGGGTATCCATGACAACAACGACCAAAATAAGGTCCCGCCACATCCCCTAGCGGATGGCTGCCTCTCAGACACGTGCCATTCCATAAAATGGCAATTAATGTGTCACTAATTTGGTCGGCGTATCCGGAATATGGCGACGGTCGTCTACCTGGATATTATCTTCCGACTGGGACACTTATCCAGGTTATCTACAAGGACAATTTTGATGATAGCCTCGGGTCGTCTTCCCGTGTCATCTTATGTCGCTACTGTTGTCATTCCCGGATGTTTTTCTCATCAATTAAGTGGTAATTAGCTAATGATTTTCCTGCGGTTTGTTCCGCTTCAGATAATTCGGCACCTGGCCGGTTCGGCTTTGGGAACGAAATCGTCTTGGACGATAGGGCTCGGGGCGATGTTTATGCGTCTGAGTGAGGAGTGAGTGAGTGAGGGGAGTGAGTGAGTGTGGGGTGGG
>JAODUP010000363.1:0-175000 GCA_025642065.1 Paralvinella palmiformis
CAAATCCAATAAATACTATGACCTACTCGTCACTATTACATCGGCGCTTTAGCAGACCGTTATGGCAGAATTGCCATTCTGTATATTAACATTTTCAAATCAGACCTAATGTCTGCTATACAAAGTATAATTATAATATAGGGTTTATTAATGACAAGGAGACTAAAGTTAGCCTTGAATGTCATAGTACAGACTGGACATAACTGGACCTAGGAAAGATAATTCTATTCCCACAAACAACTAAGGTGAATTATATATACAACTAAACTTGTTATATAAAACACACCAACCACACGAGCTGTGTCCAATGCCACCGCTCGAGATGCGATGCAGTGTTTCTATTCCTGAGTCAGGAGTACATGCTTTAAGAGCGTACTGTGTCTGCTACAGTCATTTAAATGCTGGATAACCAGGCCAAACACTTAAACGGCGTGCCTCCAAAGACGCAAATAGTGCACGGAATATATAGCTCTAGATCAACTTTTCTTAGAACGCATGGACCTGGAAACATACAGTCTCCACGCATAGAAAAAGGAACATCTCAGCCGCAGCATAATATGCCTTGTGATATTTGCTGGAGGGTCAAATACCTCATAAGCATACAAATCCAATCAATTCTATGACCTACTCGTCACTAACCCTTTATATCAAATATTACAAAATTGGTAAAAAGAAAACACGAACCTCAATCTCTGGCACGGGCAATGTGTGTTTTAGCTGTGTATAATAAGGCACAGGCACAGAGAATCTCGATCCGTGAATTCAAACTCTGGACGTTTCTTCAGGGGACTGAATCCAGAGTGGCGACTTTTCTTGCTGAGACATGTGTAATGTCTCACCAGTCCCTAAGCCGCCAAGCAAAATCAAAATACGAATCACCTACAGCCGTGGAGTTTGGGAGTAGAACACCCAAGTCAGATCACGGCAGTAGTGAGAATGTTTAGCTTAATTATCTAAGCAGCCCTATTTATAGCTATTTTTTAATTGCTGTATCTTTCTTCAAAGCAATACTATATAAACCATATAACCCAATTGTCACTGTCTTCAAAGATCAGTTTTTACAACGGGCAGGCGTCATGAAGCGACTACTATTAAAACTGTTTATCTTAATTACTATTAAAAGACTGACATCTGCGCTGAAGTAGACCGTAATAGCGCGTCATAGCTTCCGTACTGTTTGAACTATGTTATCATTTTCAAACCTGACCTAAAGTCTGCTATTGTAGTTCTTATATGTTATTTATGACAAGCAGATTAGAGCTAATCTTGAATCTCATAGTACAAACTGGACATAACTGGACCTAGGAAAGATAATTCTATTCCCACATACAACCAAGGTGAAGTTGTTATATAAAACCCACCAACCGCGCGAGCTGTGTATGTGTGTGCGTGTGTGAATTATGCTTGTGGGTTATTTCCATATGCCACAGGTGTAACCAACACGGAGGTTAGGCAGACTGACTAACTCTATGACAACTGCAGCTGGTTTTGGACAACAAATGGACACGACAAGTGTAAAGCTTTGCTTGCTTCTAAATTAAACAGACTAGTCATAATTTCCCAGGAGAAAGTTGCTGCACATTTGTTTTCCCGAGCCCTTCAAGATGATGTTAGCCATTGTTTCCTCCTCTCTATATATAATTCATCTCCTGAAATGAAGTTGTAATATTCCTCTCAGCTGCCATATGTCACAACTTGGTCAGCTGGTTTTGTAGCCAAGACATTAAATTTAAAACGAAAAGCGATGTCAATTTACAGCAGAAGCGTGACGCTTATTTCATGTTTAGCTTTTAGTTTTTGTTTGAAGTTATAATCTATATTAATTATGTGGTCTTCTGCTTATCGAGATTTAATCATTTAATCAATAATGGAACACTGTAGCAAGTTATCAGTTTAAGATGGTGGCATCTTCAATGTCTAACTGGTAGCGCCGCTTTGCCACATATCTCAACCACCCGAGTTTAAATCTCGCCGTCGGCATGTCTGAAATAGCTATACATTCAACTATATCAGTGTAACCTAACAACTCATAATATGGGAAAAAACTCTGTCCGCAGCTTAATAGCCATGGAGATGTCTGCCGGAGTAACAAACGACTCAAGGATGATGATGATTGATGTTTTACGGCCACGTTTCTGCACAAGGTAGGCTAAATGGGCCGAACGACCTGCAAAGGTAATGAGGCGAAGTCAAAGACGAAACAACCTTCAGATATGCCCACGCCGAGATTTGAACACGGGTGGTAGTGATCTGTAGTCCAACACGCTACCGCTATACCACGGAGGCGCCCCAAACGACTCCAGGAGTATAAATCCATCAAGCAGCATTGTATGAATTAATAGGTCGTTTCGCCAGACCACATAAGAGGACAACAATATAGATTCTACATTATATATAACAAAGCTAATAGACTCAAACATGTTATAATAACGACATAACTTTCTTACATTGGTGTAATAATGAATCTGGATGGAAATAGATAAGATGTATGGCACGGACAATGTGCGTTTTAGGGTACATATAAATAGGCAACAGGCACAGAGTACCTATGCGTGTGTCTGGTCTACTCATCAGCATGTTGACACCAGCCAACAGTAAACATCCAGGTATGAATTAATCTTATTGATAACATTATTAAACCTCTCATTGGGAAGTGGGAGATGATGACTGTGTGGGTTGTACACGGCTAAATTACTTAGGGGCACCTCCATGGCCTAATTGGTAGCGCGGTTGGCCACAGATCTATATCACCTGGATTCAAACCCCGGCCGGGCTATGTCAGAAGGGTGTTTCATCTTTCACTTCGCCTCATTACCTTCGGATGTCGCTCGGCCCATCTAGCCTACATTTTACATTTACACAGCTAAATTAGCATAATTAATCAATAACTCTGGTCAATAAAGAGAAATCCACTAACTGTCTCTGACGTGCCGATTGGATTCTAAGTAATTGCTCGACAATTGAGAGAAGTCTCACTGCTGAAGTAAAACCCTGTGCAGAAGACAATTACCTCGTCGATGCTCTAAAGTCTGGGTATAGACCTGTTCTCGGAACTAAAGTACTCCTTCAGGACAAGTCGGTAGCGCTGAGATTACTTAAACTGTCAGTTCCATGTGACACGATGGGTGGTAATAATCTACGAAAGAGGCCAAATGGGAACTGAATGGTATAGTACAGTTTAATTTCTGCCTTTCTGAGACGTGTCAATATTATCAATAGGGCTCTTCCTTTCGATGTCACTCCGCGGGGTGTATCCTTATCACACCGTGGTATACAGCTTTATACATAAACCCTTTATTGAGAGGGCTTTTCTGTTTCCTTCAGAGTAATATTTGATGAGGTCATGAGAAGAAACAAAACAAAAAAAAACAGCATCTAATCTCCCTGTAAATCGGAATTAATACAAATTTGTAGAACTAGTTAACTGAGACCCTATTCATCTGCTGATATCCTCATCTCAAGGATATATACTTTACTGTGATCGATCACAGATTATTGCCATTTTTGTTGCTACGAATGGTTCAGACTTATGTCACACAGATGAAATTCTAACACAACAATGCCACACATCTGGTGGTTAATATGTGAAACTAAGACCATAAATAGATTGTATATGGTCAACTAATCCAGTCATGACTGATACTATATCTCTACTGTTGATACCAACAGCCGGACTTACGTGTGTGGAGATGCGAGTGTTCATGTAAGCGAATGAACTGAATAAAGCCGCATCTCCGAACACATCGTAAATGTTTCCACAAAAGAAAACTTCAATCCAAATAAATACATTTTCCTTAGCATTGTTTGTTATTGATTTCAATAATGTCACACTGTAATGTCCCATTGTTATTGGTATCATTTGGCAAATGTCCTAAATAAGCGCTAAATCTATTTCCGGTCGACTTTGTGTTACTAATTTTGTATTCTAATCTTCATCGCGGTTTAATTCTTCAGCACAAACCAACGGATTGATTAATGACGAGATTAGTATTCCATTGTTTATTATGATCAGCAGAGTCTTGGCGTCAAGTTGGAACTTCTCCACGTCATCAACATAAAATGACAGCTGGCTTTTAAATTACATCAGTTTATTGCAGTTCGCTATGCTAATCGTGAACGGGTCTAAAGTTAGAAATTAAAATTAAAATTAATTTAAATAAATATGATCACTAATGAAGCAATTGTTTTTGCGCAGAGGACAATAATAATAATAATAACTACTTGAAAATATATAAATTGTCAAAATTGGGTAGAAAGGGCATAGGCAACATAAAGAAAACAGAACGGATATGTCGATCTGCGTTGTTCTTATATGTGACTTTTGTGTTAAGTTCGTCGAAGTTACGATTGCCAAATCACAAACTGTGATAACATGTTAACAACATATATGGCAGGCAAATATGTATTATGGTATAAAATCATAATACAAACTGCCTATTTGGTATCGTCGGTAGATTACCACAGAAAATTGAATAACTAATGCACTGAATACAAATTTATTAATTTCCCTTGGCGTACCTTGTTAGATACTGATGTAGGGTATTTCAAATATTTTCAACTATTATAAGTGTACTCTAGCCCAGCCATCCGCCACCCTCGAAGAGCCGCAAAACGCACCTTCCGCCAACCTTTGATAAGGACCCGATTTCCCGACTTGATAATGCCCCCATATCCGTCCCCGTTATTCAGCCAACAGCAATGCTTACGCAAAACGAATGCCATACATTGCCATATAAATACCCCTTCACATACCCCCCCCCCGCGTTATTACCGCCACACACTGACCATGAAATATTTTTGGTAATCTGTGTCGCGATTTATCAAATATACGCGCCAATGATTATAAGTCAGTGGTGTATAGTGTGTGCTCATTAGTCAATACATTCAGTTATATAACGACAATCCACCCCCACCCCCAGGGTGTCCGCCGAATATGCCTCCGCCATTGCCACCCCACCACAATGCCAACTTTCAGCCAGGTCATAAAAGTTGGCATAAAAGTGAGGTTAGACTGTATTTGATGATTTAAGGATTCATTTTGTAATAAACCGATGCAAAATGTACACTTACGAGAGAGCAAGCAGTACGACAGGGAAATACCAGGATAAGAGATCCCAGATAAAATAAGGATCCTCGATAATCTTTGATATTTTAATTGATAAACGGACTATGTAGGACCATCAAGAAACAATTGACACTATTATGCATTGCCTAAGATATGGTATTTTGGAAATAAATTATTTACTTACTGCCTTACTTATTAGCTTTCAAATCGTGCAATGTGGATGTGCGCAAAGTACGTTTTTGAAACCTGAACTTTTTTCATATATGAACTACCCAGGCCAAAATAACACACGATAGATGAAGATGTAGCAATGCGTAATAGAGGGATTTCATACCTTTATGTGGTAAGACTTTCTTGGCTTGTTTAATGACAAATATTACTCGGGATATTTTGGCTAGTTACATTAATAATGCGGTTAATATGCAACACCTTTTTTCTAATTTAGGCGTTTATTTTCAAAACGTGATAGGAAGATATTTGTTTTGTTGGGGAGGGGGGGGGTTGTAATCACAGGCGAATAGTCAATGAAGCATTTTATGCAAAACAGCTCTAATAAGCAATAACAAGAAACCTTTAATGCATAATTTAATTCCTTTAGTAGGTTGTTATTTGTACTGGTATGGGCGTCATATAAATCATGTATTAACTAATAAGAATATCCTTGTGATGTTTTCCCCCTTTAGAAGCCCTTCATATGTTCCAGTTAGTGAGAAGAGAATTATTATATGTCCTCTTATAATTCATTCATAGTGTTAAATCAAGAACAACTCAAACGCTTCATATTTGTTAATCTACCCTCGCACCATTTTACGTTATTAGTATACGTTAGTGTTGCTTATGAGAAGAATATAAAGATGAAATATCGTGTCATATATCTATGTTTTGGCAATACGATCCTTACCTGTTTTTGACAAAAGATAACTTCGTTACATAATAATAATAATAGTATTTTATACAGCGCCTTATTCAACTTGAATTGCTTTAAGGTGTTTTATATTTAAAACTTAATTAAAATATTTTCTGAGCTCATAAAGCACAAACATATTTTATCCATAATAAACCTTACAAAATATGTCTTTATTTGCTGCGAGTTGTTTGGCATCTTATTCCACAGCCTGGGAGCTGATGCTGGGAAGGACGTCTTTCCGTACATCCCAAACATATTATTGTGACTTCCAAGTCTCTAACATATATAATTACTACATCAGCTGGGTTTTTTGGCAAATCAGTATTATGCAACTCGAATGGAGAAATTCTCCAAAATAAATTTGCGTCCTCTGAAATGCTCATTACTATAAAAAAAAATTTTTATTATTATTAATATTATTATTATCCTTTTGACGAGTTTATAATATTCCTAAACGCTATATCACCTGATGATATGAGAAACAATCGATAAACTCACCTTTTGCTTATCAGACTAATTATGTATAATAATAACGCCTAATTTAGTAAAGTTATAATTCGTTGAAAGTGCCATAGACTCTAGAAATGTAGTAAGATTCTAAAACAAAATATCAATTTGTAGGGTGAATATCCATGTCATATTCAAGTAGAATATTAATTGCATATGTGTCAATTTGGCCTTTATATGAGCATATGGCAGATTCTGTGATGCAAACATTTTTTTATATATTTTCAATTACAGGTAATGATAACATTCTCGAAAAATCGTGATATAACAAGTTGACTTCGGTAAGTTCCTATTGCTCGAGTGGCCGAACACATCCCTACTTCGTTATGTGTCAAACACCCCCGTTGAGAGATAACGCAAGTTGTCTCTTCCCGTAAGCGAACCATTACGACGACACGAACTGATATATGTGAGGACTTCACGCAGTTATTCAAGCCTATAATAATCGACTCCGGCATTGCTAATATAATTAGCCATTGAAGAAGCAACTTATCTGTTAATTCTACTGAAATAGCAAGTCATTATGTGCTAATACTGAAATAATTCACGCCTCTGCTACTCAACACCGAAAGGGATAGGTATCAGTTGGCGCTGATATCGAGCTGATTTTTATGTGATTGTTGTATTTTGTTCTTATTTATATATATATATATATATATATATATATATATATATATATAATATCAGGGTTCGAAATAAGCGCTAGCCCGTTAGCCCCGGGCTAGTGGATATACTTGTGTGCTAGTATAATATACGTGTTAATTAGTCCGCATGGTTAATACACATATTTGGGGAGTATCTTTATAGAATATCGCGATTAATTGAAGAAGTTTCTCTATACTCACAAGAAGTTGGTACCATTAACGGTCGTGATTGAATTTCTGGGTCACGCCGACACAAAACGAATTGTCCCGCGACTGCGTGTATGAAGTGCTGTGATTGGCTGCTTCGAGACGTATTTACATATTTCGGCCAATGACGGAGCGTCATATGAAGCAACCAGGGACTCATTATTTAAATGTCCAGCCTTTATAAAAATGTTGTATGCTTGTGCATCGCGTCATGTCTTACATACATTAGCATAATTGATTGATTAAAACTTTTCCGGGAGGCATGCTCCCGGACCACCCTTTCAGGCTAGTAAAACTTCACAAGGGCTAATAGATTTCACAGTCCATTAGCCCGCAGGTTGATTCATTGGTCTCTACAATGAACACGCTAAATATTCAAGCAAGATTCCTTACGACTGGATATGTTTGTAAAAATAAACGTAACTAGAGAGCAAACAACGGTGAAGCTGTTAATGTTTGTTGCAAACACACAGACATATACACAGACACAGGTACAGACAAAAGCAGAAACACACATAGACAAGCATACGATGTAGAAAACAAATTGTAAAGGCACAGATCAATTATTCGATGGCAAGTTACTAACACCATTAATTCAGCTTAGTTAATTAATTCAGTAAAGGATTATATTCGTAATAACTTTCACTTCACCTTAAATTAGTGACGCCAAATGTTTGTATGGTGAATACTCTGAGATATGCTCACTAAAGATATTTATGTGTGCTGCTAATTCCATTAAGAATTACTTAATTTTAATTTCTTCTAGAGCTGTTATTATATAATATGTGACATTTATATGATGCCCTATTCAGTTAGAAGCTGCTCTAAGGCGCTTTACAATAAAAGTATCCCTGTCTCAGACCTGTTTCGTCCCAGCACACATCTCAACTCACGAGGGAGCATACAATGCTTACTATCTGTATAGGCGCAAAGCGTTACTCAAACACATAGCCATCGCGTCCTGTCAGGTTCTCAGTTTTATGGATGAGTGAACCAGTCGCCACATGACGGTATTGCCACTCCTGGAGCCTCGAACCGCGATCGTTCGGCTACGAGTCCTACGCTCTAACTAACCGCGCCGTCGCGGATCGATTATTGACTGATGAAATTGACAGAATCAGCTTTAAATCTATCCAACAAAGAGTTTCACTAGCGAGATTAATGTGTCTTCTAAGACCTAAACGTTGTCCTGTTGATCAGAAAACGGAGAAAACGTGTTCCTCTGTTTAGCTGGTAAGACCACATCTTAATCGTAAATTGAATATAATGTTGCCTCCATCTCACAGTACTATTGACACACAGTTCCGCAATCATTATTAATAATTATGGGAGAATATCAATTACCACAAATGCCAGTGATATAAATACTGTAATTAACAGAGTCTGAGTAGATTATAACAGACAGGAATACAACTTTGTTTTTATATATATATATATATATATATATATATATATATATAAACTGTCTACAGTGGCAGATCTACGGGGGGGTCAAGAAGACAGGATCCCCATCTCTCAGAGGGTCAGAACCCCACCCGATCTCTAGTAGGGATATTCCATCTTTAAATGCAATATGTCATTTGGCGACATAATAACTTATAGTAGTACTGCTAATTTGTCATTCTCAAATAACAACACATTGAATATTGTGTAATGTATGTCTGATAGCATTATTATTTAACAACATTTTACTTATTATAAATGAAATATAATAACTTAGTAAGTACAATATGTTGTCAATTGCTCTCAAACAATATTGCCCCAATACTTACCACGAGCAACTTAAAGCTTTGTGCAAGACACGCTGGATTTAAAGAAATTCTTGTTTGAAAACATTTGGTGAGCTGTATGAACACGATGTCACTTGTCTTGATCCTATGGATAATCCCTATGTTTGTCCAGAGGTTAATGAAAGTCGTTGGAATTGGGATAGCGACACCAAGACTACGGCTCAAGGTATGAAAAGTAGTTTGCGGTGTTTTGGAGTTATTGTTGGCTTCACAGTATTGAAATAATAACTTGGTTTATTTGAAAGGTTTATCAGCGAAACTACAAAGTAAAGATAGTAATGTCTTTGCGGCATACACAATGATTGAAAATATCAAATCAGAGATTCGGTGTTTGAGGGATAACATTGGTGTAGAATTCCGGAGATGGTACGACGGAGCAAGCCAGCTGGCATGATATATAGGCAATAAAGAGGAAATGCCAAGGGTTCATTGTAATAGGTCGAATGTGCTGCTACTACACCTCTTCTTTATTAACAACTGTTATTCCTTTTATTGGTATCTTACTGCAACAGTCGCAGAACAACTTCTCTACAGACAATTGCTGGCCAGTGAGTGCTTTTCTGAGTCCAATAACCATCTTTAATTGTCAAACTAGGGATGCCTCCCCCAGAGCAATTTGAATCATGGGATGATGACCTGCTAACTCCGAGGTCATTAGATAATGAGGTATCCAGATTGATCAATATGTGGTCCAAGCAGTCTGACACGGCCGATTTACCAGATACTTTGATGAAATCCTTAGTATCTGCAGATCCAGATTCCTTTCCGAACATTACAATTTTACTGATATTAGGATGTACTCTGCTTGGCACATCTGCCGAAACAGAGTGGTTTATTTGTGATGAGGCTAATCAAGATCCATTTGAGGAGGCGAATGGCTGACATAAGGTTTTCCGCATTAACACTAATGTAAATATATTACAGTAAATACATCGATTCCCCAAACAAATGCAGACAGGTTAATTAAAGAACACCCTAGACGTTTGTTCAAGGCCAGCCTTTTCAACTAACTGATGTAGATTTACATGAGGTAATAAATAATTTAAACATCATTGTTTCTGTCTCTCATAAGTATGCATCTTGAAATAAATGGTCAGACTGCTTATTAAATATTTAGTTACATAATGTACAATGTGTCACATTATGACTGGGGATACTTTCATGTTTCTAGTAACAAATTGATTAACCCCCCAATAATCCTAACAATCTGTATATACACTGAACCAATCATCAAGTCTCATACCGTGGGTCTTTCTTCGCCGCAATGTCTAATTTTCCCAGTATTCATGCACAGTATTCACTTGAAAAATTCGGATTTTGTAGTGCTTCAGAAGACATCTGGGCATTATCTGACTACCAATTTTCTTTCACAGAGAAAGAGGGAGACTACCTCGGCACTTTGTGCTTCGGATAATGGTTTATCCCTTGTTTATACCTCCCACCGAAAAAATCCTGGATCCGCCCTTCATCTATGCTCGCATATTACTTAACAGTTTCTAAAATTCAACCAGGCAGCCAATCTCTTTACATGTCATAATCTACATTATATCGTGTCAATGAAGCAAATCAAGTGAGACGTCGTAATCAATATTTTCACATTTGGAAATTCCTACAAATTTGGTGACTGCTTTCATAATTACTGATACGATAATCTATCAGATTATTCGGCGATCTCGTCGTTGTATTAATTGCATTAATTGCATGAAACATGGCTCGGTTATAATACAATATTATCACTTCTTATTTTATTTTATTTATTCATTATCATTTAGCCTACAAATGGAAGAGCGGCTATTATAATATACAAGACTGTGATCGAATTTACCGGCATTAAAATGGTACTAACAGTATATCGATCAAATTGTAATAGTTGAAATGAAGATAGCATCCCAATGCCCACCAGTGATTCATTTACATTCAATTACTTTGATGTAAACTTTCAGTTAGCTTGTGTCCGACGAATGATTGTTGCCAATTGTTCCCGTTTCAGAATATAAATTTATCATATATGAATTTATCACATATTAGAGCTGAATGGCTGGTTTATTGGGCGTGTTTCTATCGGGCTGGATGTTTGGACGTGCGTTTATTTTCATGCATTTGTGTCCATTTGTTTCAACCCTTTTCCAACCATAAGCCCATTTTGGGGTATGCTTGCATAACTTCAAATGATCTATATATTCTCGTTGTATGCACTATGAACCCACCGAAAGGACGTTTCTACGAACGCGGCATATTGTAACCATTTTCTGATCAATCATAAGTGCAAATTTCATGTCGAGGATGGATAATAAATGTAATAATATGAGGTTACAAACACCATTAAAATTAAGTAGCATGTTTATAAATGCATTTCGATTTGGATCATGAAATGTATGCGTAATTTCTAACTTTATGGTTCATTATTTTAGGAATATTAAACATGCCAATATTCATTCTTCGGGTGTCTTTGATTTGTGTTGGCTTCATTCTTAACCTATTCAATTATGAATTAAAACATGTAACTCATGAAGTGTAAAATAATGTTTCGTCGCTTTAACACACATAAAATATCAACATAAGTGTTCCTCGTAATTCTTATAATAAAAACAATAATATAATATGTGACATTTATATAGGCCCTATTCAGCTAGAAGCTGCTCTAAGGTGCTTTACAATATTATTATCCCTGGCTCAGACCTGTTTCCGCCCAGCACACATCTCAACTCCCAAGGAAGCATGCAACGCATGCTGCTGCCATTATAGGGGGCAAAGCGTTACTCAAACACATAGCCATCGCGTCCTGTCCTTATTAATATTAACAATGACCATTTTTTTATCGTTGCATAACTAAGGGATTATTTATTACAAAGTTTATCTTCTTATGATTTATTATCAGTTACAAACACATTGCTAATTCGAAATAAGAAATAGAGGAACACTTTGTTGGTACCTATTCCATTTCACGGCAGAAAATCGTTAAGAATCGTTATTCTAATAATGCATTACGGTTGGATTGGTTTGGTTATCTGTATGTCTGTTTGTTAGGATACATATAGAGAGGTACGGGCGCAGAACATCAATAACTCTAAACCTCCTTTGATACCTCTACCTCCATAAATCTAAATCTAAATAAACTATACTTACATCAATCTCATTATAAAATTTCTACACCTCCATATATCGATACATATGTACGTATGTACGTGCACATGTGTCTGGGCTACTCATCAGCCTGTGGGAACCAGCTAATTCGCTTTACGTACGCGACAAATATGTCACGCCCACAGGAAAGCGGCTACATGCAGGTTACGTAGAAAAGCAGAAGCAGGTAAAAACATACCATTTAACACCACAGCTCGCAGAAAACAACACGTGCGTGTGGTTCAATCGCGGGCGACTTACTTCATACATATGATAACTACTTTGACACCACAGTTTACATTCAACAGTAATTTTCTGTGGTCCAAAAGAAACCTGTATATAAAACATTTCGACACGTCAGATGCTGACCTCAGCTCTATTCTGGGTTCGAATGACTAAGTAAATCCTACTTATATATACCAGATACACGTCCGATTAGTCTGGCGTCGAAGTTCTTCTCTAACCTAGGTGAAAAGTTAGGGCTTTTATAGACTCTCAGCGTGTAAACAAACATTACAGTTTGCCGACGACGTGAGAATGTACACTAACTCAGTATGGAATCAATGAAGTGATTTACCAAAAATGAAAACAAAGTAGCAATACCCCACAATGGATTATTACTGGACTAGAACGAAATATCGTCTCAAACCTGAGTAAATACTATGATTTACTCGAACCTAACAGCTAATCCTCATACGTTTCCGTTCATCACTAAGTGAACGTTCATTCACGCCTAATTTAGCATTTATATAAGTTCAATATAAAAAGAGAGCACTAACTGATTACCAACCCGCGAACCATGGATAACGGTTTCTAATAAACTGGCTGAAAGGGCAACTGACATTTTTCCTTAGGAAGCCATGTTTTAGTAGATGGGAAACTACAATGGGTTATTTTCGTGAACTAGTTGTTATCTATACAATCATTTGTTTTTAATCCAGTAAATGATTGATTGGCATATTTATATTTGCTCAAAATAAGAGGAAATCATTTCAATACATAAGGTGTCATCCATAATTATCATCACTGTCCAAAGCATACACATCCTACGCCGAGGGTGAGAGGTATTAATCGCGCACTCACCTGTCTTCACACGACGGAGCTGCTAGACCCCTAAATAAATATTGGCGCCATCTGTCGAATATTATTAGTATTCAAAAGATGGCGCCAGTGGTCATTTTGACTATTTACATCTCTACACTTTCTGAAAATGTCAGAAAAAGGAGGGCTTTTGTACAACGGGAAAAAATAACTATATTTATGGAGATCAAATAACTCTTAAATCTCTACACAGTTTATCTTCTATTATGTCTTCATCACCTTTAGAACATTTTATACCAATTACTTTTTGAACGAACTCACTTAAAGCCCTAATATATAGTATTATGAAATTAAACTGCTGTCCTTAATATATGGTCAGACATAGAAAATAATAAGGATTCAATATATCGATATTAAGATTTAGTATTCAGTGTATTCTGACTTTTTACCAAGGTGATAGCATGAGAAAGTAGTCAAAACTACTTAAATTGAATGAACGTTATTCAGTTATTTATGTTATATAGAATGATCAAGACAAATGCATATATATATATATATATATATATATATATATATATAAATTGTTTTTATAAATATTTATCTGAATTTAATTTTATTATACAATACACCGTTTATGTTGTCATAAAATAATTATTTATAAACGAAGGAATGAAAAAAATATCGAAATAGTTACTTAACTCCTGCATACAATAACTGAATATTTTTGCATTACTTAGAGAAGAGAAGGCCATTTCAAAATAATCATCATCGTAACCATCTCGATTGGAATGTGCTGCGTTCTGTTTCGGCGCAACCCGGCACGGTTCTTCGTGGGAAGACTGAGATAATTTGAGAACCTTCATGTTTCGTCTTCGCGTTAGTCCTTTCAGCACCAACGAGTATTCCTTATCGCTGAAGTAAAGGGCTAAATGATGCGAGGAGCATAATCGGTGAAATTGTTTCTTCGGTGGGGGATCACATCTGTGATATGCTCTGTCGGTGCGTTTCGGACGATCGAATCCCGCCGAACTGAATACACGATTTAAGGACATAACTGATAACTGGTTGTTACTGCCACACCACAATGGTCTACCGAGCCGTCTTAAAATCTCATTTGAATAGTGAACAAATTCAGATAAAACATCGTAATGACACTCATACAATTTACCAATAAAGCTATCAATATATCCGTCGGAATCATCCACATACCATTTGTTTACTAAAGGTGTCAATGATCCTAAGCATATTACTTCCGGGTGAAACATCAAAAACTGACGTATCAATATACTGTAGTTGTGATATTTGTTTAGCTCTTCCTCGACGACAATTATTATATTCCTATCGCGTATCGATAGTTTACTATCTGTGGCAATAGTCATCTTGTATTTATTCTCCAATAACTTGTCTAAGAACGTTGTCCCGTTGATAATCGATATAGCATCTTCCCGGTTTACGTCCTTACCAATCGCATTTGAAACGGTTAAGTAATCGGTACAAATGAAAATCGCCAACGAAAGTACAGCGGCTAGCTGTACGCACTTGTATGAGTAAGTCCTCAAAACGAGGCATCCATCGAGACACGGAATCCTTACTAAACGACACTTGACTGGATCCCTTTTCGATGGCAAGCCTTTGATCATATCATCTTAATCGTCAACCGCTGTTACTCCAGATTGGATGGCTTTAAACGGCTGTCACCAAATTTTCACTTACTATTATGGTATCGGGATTAATCCTTGGATGATTTGGTAATCCTGTTGCGAACCCCGAAATATACGGTAGTTCGTTGTTCGTGTCTTTAACTGATTCGCTCCACCCAATGCTATCCTTTCATCCAGCGAAGGTTATTTCAACTTTGCGCTTCTATTATTTCGTACGTGTGGAGCAGATGGTGCAAATAATAATCCATTGCTATATAATTCGAGAAATTAAGACTCGATTAGTATTATTCCGGCGATTAGTGACAACGATAAGCTAGCTGTAAATAGATCCGCACTAACCAGACGTCGTCCTTACTCTAAGTCGTCGAGCGGCACAACGTCCCTTTTATAGGCTCGGAGCAGTCAATCAATACCACAAGTTCCGCCCACTTCTTATAAGGCGTGCCTTAGATAATGATGATTGGTTGGGATGAAGGTGGAATTTAAAAAAAAAACAATTCTAAAGATGTATACACTCACCGATGGATAAGTTACTTTACAACAAACACGACAACAACTCAATTCTCAAGAAGCATCCCTACTTATAGCAGCCATTTAAATGGATCTAAAGCTTAATCCTGAACGCTGAAGTATGGATGTTATCTAAACAGGAATGCAATCGTGATCAGGAAGCGTATTCAAGAAGGTTACAATTTCAAAACTTTCTCTTGTTTTGTTCTTAAAAAGTCAAATATTGTATTTCCTTTACATAGACGTAGCCATGCAAAGATCTAAATGGTCTCTAAATTATTTGGTGACCACTTAGATCAGTTACCAACATGGACCAGTGTGCCAATCCGATCAAAGTACACAATTGTCACAATATCGAAGGATATATTGGTCTGGTGTTGTTTTATTTTTCGGGGAGAATCTCCAGTCTGTCGCTTATTCAGCAAAGCCTCTATGTTGGAGTAGTTGAGAAATCTCCTCTCTCACCACTCACAGGGAAGCAGTACGGAAAGATGGAGCCGAAATACCCTGAGGGTGGTCACTGCAGTATGACAGACTTTTACGCCCTCAGACAGTTTTTAACGTCCCCCTTTATTTTAAATAATTCAGTGGAGATGACACCACCACTTAGCGTGGCCTGCCACCCACGATGTTGCGAGCCGATACATTAATCTCTGGAAAGGTTTCGACTTCTTGCTGCCGATACATTAATCTCTGGAAAGGTTTCGACTTCTTGCTGGGACCGAACCGGTGACCTTGGGACCAAGTGCCGGGTAACCACTAGGCCACTGGAGCTCACTGATTGGTCTGTTAGTTCTACATATACGACCTTGATAGTTGTTGTTGCCCAAGATCTTAAACCTATATCAATTCACTCCCTGGATAACTTGGACCAGGCTAAATCTGCTATGAATACTGTGTGTGATCAACTGAACAATGTACTTCACAGTAGTGTGTGTGATCAACTGAACAATGTATTTCACAATACTATGTGTGATCAACTTAACAGTGTATTTCATATACTGTGTGTGATCAACTTAACAGTGTATTTCATAATACTATGTGTGATCAATTGAACAATGTATTTCACAATATTGTGTGTGATCAAATTAACAGTGTATTTCATAAGATTGTGTGTGATCAATTGAACAATGTATTTCACAATATTGTGTGTGATCAACTGAACAATGTATTTCACAATACTATGTGTGATCAACTTAACAGTGTATTTCATATACTGTATGTGATCAACTTAACAGTGTATTTCATAATACTATGTGTGATCAATTGAACAATGTATTTCACAATATTGTGTGTGATCAAATTAACAGTGTATTTCATAAGATTGTGTGTGATCAATTGAACAATGTATTTCACAATATTGTGTGTGATCAACTGAACAATGTATTTCACAATACTATGTGTGATCAACTTAACAGTGTATTTCATATACTGTGTGTGATCAACTTAACAGTGTATTTCATAATACTATGTGTGATCATTTGAACAATGTATTTCACAATATTGTGTGTGATCAACTGAACAAGACATTTCATAATATTGTGCAGAAGGCTTGTGATGAAAAACAGTCTAAATATAAGGGACCCCATAAAAAGAATAAATGATGGTCCAATGACTGCTATGCAGTAAGGAATCACCAACACTTTTGATTTAGAATAAGGAAGTCATGTGAAAAGTCACACCAATGACATATTTACGAGTGTTATGAACTTGCTAAGAAAGCATAAAGTTTTAATGAATTGCCAAAACACAAACATATATGTCAGAATGAACAATATTCTTCCGTTTGGACATTTCAAGCAATTCTGGAACCTTGTCCGAAGATGCAACACTGACAACGGTAATCTACAGGCTGACATATCTATTAATTCCCTCTCTACATATTTTTAGGACAAGTTCAGTTTGAATTACTATTCAGACTGGCTGGTCATCAATGAAGCTACGTCGTTTATTAGCAATAAAGTAAGGACCGTGTGTGGAAACCTATTGATAAATATTATAGTTGATTACGTTATGATTAATCTCTAAATCAGAAAAATGAAACTAGGATGTACACCGGGCGATGGATGGCGTAATGACTGAGCACCTAAAAACGCATTAGGCACTACTACAATCATTGTGATCAGCTCTATTTTAAATGTTTGTCTGAAATTTGAAACTCTGCCTGAATATTTTAGAAAGGAACTTCTGATACCTGTACTGGAAAAGCCCAATAGTGATTCAACTCTGCCAAAGAATTAGCGGCCAGTACCAATTTCGTCTAGGCTCTCTAAACAATTGGAAACATTCATTTTATCAAGCACCGATCACAAGTTTCATGGCTTACAGTTTATATTTATACAAGGCCGCGGAACGCAGATGGCAGTAACATTAACAAACGATGTAATTAGATAATGTAAATCCAAACGATCAAATGTGTGGTATTTGAATTGCCAAAAATAGCCAGAAGTTGATAGAATCCAATATCTAGGAGCTGTTTTGTCTGATCATCCTCGTCCCCATAAAAAGTCCTGTATTAGTGCACGCATACGGGCATTCTATGGCCTGCAGGGTGCTAGCCTGTGTAAACACGGAACATATCCAGATACAATACGTGTGTGCCTTGCGCCCAGTGCCGACATATGGCGTCGGATGCCTACATTCATCCCAAAATGCAACGGACTTGTTGCAGAAATGCCAGACTGAACTTCTCAATGCGGCTTTATCACTAAAGACATTCTGCAGAAATACGCCACCGTCACAATCCATGAACATCAAGCGCATTTCACAGACGGTCATTGGATATATTAAAGTCTTTATGAGGAGTAGCACAAAAGGACTGAAGTTGTATTCATATATTTTGGCTAGTGGTTTTAATAGTAGTGACAATCTTGTGGGAATAACAATTCTTCAATGTCCTCATGATGGAACTTCAATACTCAAATATATATATATATATATATATATATAATGACTACTATTTCCAAGCGATCAAATGCATATTAATTTCTTACAGCTGGCAATAGCCTAGTCGCTAGCATAAACCAAATACTAGTCAATACTGTACTGCAATTCTACATTTTAACTTCTTACTTATTGTGTATGTTTATCTTTTACTCTCCCGTTTGGATGCTGAAAATAAATAGTAATAAATATATCGTTAGCTAAACTAAACTGTGTTCGAATACATAGGTGGCTTACGGTTTCGTACGTTTTATTCTTTCGTTTTGTTAATATGGCGCTCAAACAAACTCGATCACGGATAATTATTTAACCTCTTTTTTATTATGTTATGGTCAATATCTCAATATGCGATGGCACCTACCTTACTATCAACATACACACACACATACACACACACACACACACACATATATATATTATATATATATATATATATATATATATAAACACAGCGAGAGAGACCGAGAGAGAGAGAGACAGAGAGAGAAAAACACACACGTACACACAGAAACACACACACACACATACATATGCCTCTCCCCAATTGTACATAATGATCATATTAATTAGATCCAAAACAAATGAGAACCTTGAGGAGGAAATTGTAGAACACAAAGCACGTCTATAATAACTAACATGAAAGTTGCTAAGCTTTCGAATGGTTTAACGTATGAATAATAAAAACTCTACATAGCTTCGAATAGAATTATATATTATTAACTCTAGTATTAACTCTATATCAATATATCAATATACTCTTTCTCTTCACGGGGTGGATAAACAGATGTATACATGTTGACATGTGTATTTAGTGACCTGCATTACTGTGTATGTGTGTGTGTGTATGTGCGTGCGTGCATGGGTGCAAGGATGTGGCATAAATATGCCAATTTGTTATGTTAGGACATTCTGCAGCCTCAAAATTTCGTGAATCGTGACTAATATTAATGTTGATGTTTTGACGCTACGTTTGTGCTATAGGTGGGCTAATTGGGTCGAGTGACTTCCAAATGTAATGTGAGGCGAGGTGCAAGATGAAACACCCTACTGACATAGCCCCAGCCGAGGTTTGAACCCAGGTGCAATATATCTGTAGCCAACTGCGCTACCAGTTAAGCCAAGAAGGGGCCTTGTGAATCGTGATAAAGCTGCTAGATTATTTATAAGTGGACCACCTGAGTTTTGTTTCGGCTATCGGCTAGCCGGGTGCGTGTCCCCGCATATATAGATAAGCATAACTATACATTCGAACACAAGTTGTACATTTTACAGCCTTATGGTTTCATTTGCAGCAAATGTATAATCATGCACAGTCTTGTGTTACAATTTGGCGGGGGATGGAAATGTTTATGTATCAATAGCTAAACACAAACACCTTCTCTATATCACAGATAATGAGCAGACAGGTTATATATATATATATATATATATATATATATATATATTATTTTAAAACTGGCATGTTTATTAGCTACCCCCTATCAAGCCAATTTACAGGTTGCTCAAAGCTCCCTTTCCAAGGCTACGCCACCTTTCGTCATAACCCCAGTCTATATTTAAAATGGTCCTTTTAAACATTATTCGCCATAATTATGATCAGTTATAATAAATGAAACATAATATTTAAATGAGATTTAGTTTATACACGTATCTGCGGCCAACTGCGAAAGTACTGTGTATTTCTAATTAAGTTGGAAGATGTCCTGATTTTGTTTTCTGCTAACTAGCATCATGTAGTAATCACATAATTCACCTTGTGGTAATAATAATAATAATAATAATAATAATAATAATAATATAATAACAACAACAACAATAATAATAATAATACATACATACATACATACATACATACATAATACATAATTGTCGAGTTTCAGGTTCCCCTTTGCGCTATTTCCTTTGTAGCATAAGTCAGGGGAGAAGCAAGCTAAAAATAATAATACCCCCCACGCACATACCCGCACACACACACACACACACACACACACACACACACACATTCACCTATACAATAATTATCTATGTAGAGGAATACATTGATGATAATAGTTCTAATCTTGTCTCACTGCGTCTCAATAAAAAAGGATTGTTTGGCACACACACACACACACACACACACACACATAATATATATATATATATATATATATATATATATATATATGGCCTACTGGGTAAGAGCGTGGGACTTTCTTCCTCATGGTCTTGCTGTGCGGCAAGTTCGAATCCTGGCCGTGGTACTATAGTAGGAAGTTTTTCATCCAACCAGGCAACTGGCAATGTCTTCTCCGCCGAATATGTCATATATTGTAAATTCTAAATATATTTAGAATTACGTCCCCGTGGTGAAGCCGTAAATTACAGCCGTCATTTGAGATAGCTAAGCCATGTAAAATAACTCCCATTTCAGCTATTATTAATGTATGTTTTTATCCGAGTGCAAAACAATTCATTCGCCAGGTGGCAGCACTTTATGGTGGCTAACCATTTTCCCCTCTGTTATTTCTCAGTAAAGTTTCTTTTTAATGAACACACACTGCAAAAAAATCTACAAAAGAGTCTGAAGCAGCTGTAAATATGACATTGATTGAGACTATGCTGGTTACGCATTAAAAATATATATAAAAGGCTTTTAATCTTATATATATATATATATATATATATATATTATAATGATGTATGATAATTAGACCAACACATTTAGCTGTGCTATTCTGGGGTGTTTATACACTATTATTACTATTATCTCTAACTCAGACCTGCTTCAAACCACCTCAACTCCCGAGGTATTATACAAGACATGCTGCGCGTGACATTACTCCGACACATAGCCATCACTAGTGCTCAGAATTTTAACTGCCACGTCCTACACACAATATATATATATATATATATATATATGGTGGTGTATGTATTTTCGTACATCAAGTAAAGATCATTGAGTGGAGATAAACACATTGGTTGGTGATTAAATCAGTGAGTGAGTGAGTGAGTGAATATAAATATATGTGTGTGTGTGTGTGTGTGTGTGTGTGTTTAGAATGCATATAGAGAGGCAACAGGCGCAGAGCAGCAACATATCTAAACATCCTTTGAGAGCTACCTCCATAAATCTAAATATAAATATAACTATACATACATTGTGTGTGTATGTGTGTGTGTGTGTGTGTGTGTGGCAACAACATTCTCCCGTAAAAGCCCGTTTCTTTCTTTTTTCTTCTTTAAACAAAACCCGTTTAATGGTTTCTAATCCACGTTTCTAGTCTTAGCGGGGCACCAACGACCGGACGTACACCAACCAGCGACGCCATGGTTCGGTGAACAAGATCGGGACATAGTTCACATCCTGTTGTGTAGGTCAGGAACAAAGTGACAAATCGTTCTGATCGACGTCAAGTAACCAGTCACCTCACCTCGGGAGAGGTGCTAAAGTTCGTTGTCTTGACCTAGAACTCCCCGTTAGATGTCAGGTGAGTTGAAATCCCCGCGTATTTGGTTACGGGCGTTTATAGCCATGTTATGTACTGTACGACTGAGGCGCATCCGCGCACGCGCGCGCGCACGCACACACACCAATTGCGTGGTATTAACTATTAGTGGGAAATAATTTCCACTGGAATGGCCATGTTTATTCTTATCTTCCTATGTGATCTTCCTGTATATAAAATTATGGTTTATTCCCGTTGTCATTCTCTTAACCCCCCCCCCACCACCACCACCATATCCCCCCCCACACACACACACACAAACATATATATATATATATATATATATATGTACTCTAAGTCTCTTAACAAACACAAATACTTACTGTGACCTATTTAAAGACTGAAAATTCAAAGCATTCTAAACTCAATAGTGTTATCCTGTGTACTACGCTTTTATGAATACTATATGCTTGAGTGGCCATAGCTTCTGAGATAATTGTGTGTGTGTGTGTGTGTGTGAACCTATATTATTGGGGTTTATATACGCTGACATAATGAACCACAGAACGTAGTTTCAAATATATGTTTATTCAACCGTGAGAGGGGCGCCCCCGTGGTCTAACTGGTAGCGCGTTAGATCGCACAGATCACAACAACCTAAGTTCGACTCTCACCGTGGCCCTATCTGAAGGCTGTTTCATCTTTAACTTCGCTTCATTACCTTTGGAGGTCGTTCGGCCCATTTTGTGCACAAAAGTGGCCATAAAACATCAATCATCTTATTCCCTATCAAGTTAATAATACACACACACACACACACAAGGATGAAACAACATTCATCCTTGTGTGTGTGTGTGTGTGTGTGAGTTAGCACCGCACCGCGAGCGCCGGCGTGAGTCATTTCAGTGCGATATAAATATTTCATTATTCATTTGCTTGGAAGACCCGATTTAACGCGATCTTTACGAGTCTTCGTGCGAGTGAACCACTCCGTCGACGCTGTAGAGACCCTGGTTGGGACAGCCTTAAGCGTATAGATTCGTGTGCGCTATATAGAGGTCACTTGCCGAGACGTGTCGATAGAGCCCTGCGACACACACACACTGACGCACTTAGGCGCCGTTCGGGGGCTAACCAGGAAGTCAAATATAATCGCTATTTACGGCCGAACTGGGTAGATTTTGATTCTTCGTTGTCGGAATTCTCCCGGAGAAGAGGTTTATAAAGGGATTAGGAGAACAGAAGTTTGAGGAGAAAGTTGGGAGAATATACCCGCGTCAGGTTGGTCACAGTTGGAACGCTCGGCACGTTATGATTATAGTGTAAACTTTATCATTACTGGAAGTGTCTTATGGGTTGGTGCTTGAATGGAACAAAGACACAATCTCTCTCTCTCTCTCTCTCTGTGTGTGTGTGTGTGATTATTTTGGTATAATTTTACGTCTTATTTATATTTCGACATTGTGCCTGACATTGGTCTAAATGTCGTCTGGAAATAATTTTTATTGGTTTTGAGGGGATCTCCAGTTTTGTCACATCCAGATTGATTAAGACCAATCCGTATTGCCGTCGATGGCCACATAAAAGAATCCGGAAGACGGCAAAAAGTGAAAATGCTTCTTTTCTAGTTAATTACAGAAGGTCATATATGACATCATCGGGATCAAACAAATCCCGTGTACTTTCTTCAATCAGATCCCGAACAGCGAAAACAAACCTAGAAATCATGGCTGATTCTAACATAGCATGATATGAGTTACTTTCTTTTTCTTTGATTTATTCACACACATTTTCTTCCGTTCGAGTTTGGTCTTCAGAAAGTCAGTGTGTAGATTTGCCATTATTGATCATATTTTGACAATCAAACCCGAGACAGTGTGCCCTATACTTTCCAGTTTTCCATCTGATTATAAAGACATCTATATACTTCTCTGTTTACAACGAGTGAAAATTAAAGCGGCTATTATTTCTCGGTTCCTATGATGTCTCATGGGAAAAAATGGCGCAATTGGATAACCGATATAGCATCTATGGCATAGATCATCAGAATTCGGATTGTGGACGATTGTATTGATTATTGTTGAAAGAGCTAATAAAGTCTGCAAACATAAGATGACCTCAAGCAGCACTGTATCTGACATAGATATCTATACAAAATTTTTGACCTTTTCCTATGACCTTATTCCAAATACGCGCGCAAGGACGTCACCCGGTCACCGTGCCATGTTATTATTATTATTTACATTAACAACCATAATAAATCACAGAACTTGCCGTTAGAACCTCTCCATTTGTCAACAGATTGTTCAACTCGGTGAGGGAGCCGGGTTGAAGCCTCGAATTTCCTCATTTCATCCCAAAATAAACCTGTCAGGTTCTCATTTTTTTATGGGTGAGTGAACCAGTCGCCACATCACAGCATTGCAGCTCAAGGAGCCTCGAACCCGCAACCCTTCGGCTACAAGTCCTATGCTCTGACTAGTTGTGCTATCATGGCTCTATGTGGTTTCATTCCCATCCCAACCTCAAGTGAGTTTCTAAACTGTATTTCTTGTATATATTCTAATTATCCTATATATATATATATATATATATATATATATTATATGGACCTTACCTGACTATATTCATGCCGCACATGATGCATTTCGTTACTAAGTATATATTTCCCAAATATTCAGTAGATAGTGTAAATCATCTGCTTGTATCATCATCACCTGGGAGTATGATGTGATCGTAGTAAACGATGTAGGTAATGGAATAAAGCCACTGGCAGATGTTTCACTGCTAGCTGACTCAGCTAACCTGAGGTGACATGAGGTATTAAGCTGGGAGTGATATTGAGTTAGTGTTGCATTGATCCTGTTTGTACTAATCTCAGTTATCTCTATCAGTACATATCATGTCACCTGATCAATAAATCTACTTCTATTAATGTCCAGTGTTCTTATTTAGTAGTTATATCAGTATTATATATATAACTGAGTGAATATAGATGAGGAATCCCATTCACGTTTGTATGATATATACGTTGTATTCGTGAGTGTAATCATGATTACTTTACAATGTAATCGCATTATCGTAATCGATTAATTTCCGACTTAATTTAATCATAATCATAGTATTCTCAAGTAATCATAATTGTAATCACAGTATTCTCTCATAATTGTAATTGATTACCTTGGTCCTGTAATCGCCCCAACCCCGGTTCTGGCATACGGAAGTACTTGCTGTATTTTGAATAACTTATGCAAACACATGCAGGTCACACAAACAAACATATCACTTACTTATCATGTCATTAACTGTCAGTGATGGGTTTTATTTCATTTTAAGTAGTTTCTTCTTGAAAGCGTTTTTACTGTCACTATTTTTATCTTTTTTTCCTTTTTATGTACAGAAACGGCTATAACTTTGTGAACTAAAATATTGAAGGTGTACGGTCAAAAGTCCCTAGGATTAAAAAAAACCTTGCCTTGTGGGGAAAATTGACAAAAGCTCCCACGTCTATGTCATGTACTGGAAAGGTTGAAATTTTGAGATAAAAAAGTGATATTAATACAAAATTCAATTTTGAAGCATTATATTAATACAAAATCAACTATGAATATTAGATGATCTTTGATATTATTTGATGATCCCTTTCATCCTCATAACTGCAATTAGTATATAGCAGCGTGGTTCATTGAATTTGTTTCTATTGAACTGTAGCGCAATTGCAATTTAAAGAGATGCTGATGAGCAATTGATAACAGAAGCCTCTCTGAAGCCAAATTATATTTTGCAATTGAGCTATGAAAACTTTGGAAATTAGAATAATTAAACATCAATATTCTCTTAGTATTATAATAGTCATTTATCAGTTCAACCAATACACAACATGGAAGTCATGCAGAATCAGAAAGGGGGGGGGGACTAAACTCCTACATGAAGGCTACATGTATACGAAGAAGACAGTAAACAAGACCCCTATCAGGTGAAAGTGTTCTCAGAGATGTGCCAAGACATGTAAGGGTGCCATCACTATTGACTCTCAGATCCAGAGAGTGGTCCGTAGACCAATCCATGATCATGATCCAGACAATATCACTGTATCAGCCACCAAAGCTTGTATTGGACTCGAGGCTCTCTGCACATACTACTCAATCTACACCAGGGCAACTACTAGCTGACCAAGCTCCAGAACTCTCCATGGAAGTCAGTGCTGCTATGGGTGCCACTGATAGTGTCAAGGATGCTCTTGAACGTCCTGATAAAGCCCTTGGTATGCCACCAGACCCAACTTCACTCCAGAGTCTGGTTATTCCTGATGAGTGGAAAACAACTGGTGGTACTGATCCAAAGCCATTACTGATTCATGACAGTGAATCAGATTCAGTATAATGGATCGCTGTATTTTAAACCTTTTCAAGGTATGACAGAGGTGGGGGCTTTTGTCCATTTTCCCAATCAGGCAAGGGAATTTTATCCTAATGGGCCTTTATTCTAAACGGGTTTTTATCCTATCCCGCATATTGAATTATCCAATCTGAATATCCAAGCCATGATAATGGTAATTTGAGTATGATATTCAAAAATAGGTAACAATTGGCAATGAAAATATAAAGAATTAATAGAAACGTTTTCGGTGGAAGAAACATTTGGATTGGGGTTCAATACCTTTTGCGATTTTGACACGACACGACGAAATACCTTTCATGTTGAAGCATCATATCAATTCACTTTGAATACATCAAATATATAAATAATGATAATAATAAACATTGTCTAATAGTTGTTTTTTTTTATAGAAAACATAGTAACATGTGATACCAAAAATATTTAATAATCCTAACTGAATTATCTAATGTCAAATGCTAACTAGGCTGTTGTGTGTTACATACTTAATTTGGCACTGCTCAGTATATGCTAAATATAGGTTATAGCATTAGGACCCTCTGACAACATGAAACCCTCTTTGCAGAGTAAATATTTTATGAAATCTTTTCAACCACTGATCCTAATATTATATAGGAACCATGCTGAAAATGAGTATTTATACAGTTATCATACGTGTCGTCACAATCTCTTTGTGATGAGTAGCGAAATTCATGGAATCACAATGTGCTGTGCTCTGGTGATCATTAAGTGTTTACCACTTGCTGCAGAGAATCATAGACTGGATCGATTTCCCCCCCCCCCCAAAAAAAAGCTGAACCTTCTCCGATGATTAATTTCTTGGTAAACAACCTTGTCGGTGATAGATAGCAATAAAGGGTGACGCCATCTGGAGTGGATTGAAAACAGGGACGTCAGACCTGCCGTGGATGTGGAACATCATAATGTTTTACCATGGAAGTCATCAGAAATCAAAAGGGTGGAGTCAAAGTTTGTCACCATGGCCACGTGTATACCAAGTTATTAACCAGGCTCTCGGGATTGTGGGAACGCCAATCTCCGACTTCGACGCACTCTGCCACCCTATCCACCTGGCGATTGGGATGTCCATAACAACAATCTTCAGTCCGGTAGGTTATCTCGTGGTTCCAACATGAAGAATCGGCTGTATCTACTGTACTCCAGCAAGATGCCGCTGGGAACTCTCACAGGAAGCGAACAATGGCCAAGTATGTCTACAGAAGATACCGAAGACCCTGTGCCAGGATCATACCAATTGCTCCAAATCGATGCCAGACTTTCTCAATGATGTTCGACTCAACATCCGTATTACTAAGATGTTTTAAACAGATCAAACTATTATGATAATGTGGTATGATGATAGAAATATCAAAATATTTTAATTTTGTCTGAACTTGTTGTATTGGGCTAGTGCTATAGGCCTCCCCAGTCTACTCTCAGACTTCAACTAATAACAATGAGTATAGGAGATGATTCAAGAATATTTAAGACAGGAAATATCCGAGTATCTTTCGTCTAATTTGAGTACTAAACGTTTACACGATTTTATAGATTGTTGAAAAGCAGGACGCTTGAAGCATTGGGTATTTGTAATGCATCCCCCCTTTTGATTGTTTGTTAACTTAAGGGATTCCCTATAAGCTAATTTATGATTGGTGCCATTAGTGCAACTTTATTATATAATTCGATGCATATTTGGGTTATTTATTGTTATGCTAAATGAATATTTATTATTTTACAAGAAATGTGTAGCAGATATAATTAGCCAATATTTTTAGAAAGGAATTGTTTTTATCACTAACATAAATAGAAGAAGATTTTACATTATGATATAAAATGTGGGTTATTAATGTTTACATGATGATGATGATGATATAAAAACTTGTCTGTCGAATAACCACCAGTCTGGACACATGTATACACAGACACACAAACACACACACATATATATACATATTCTGTTTGTTTGGTATCATTTTCAGTCAGAATTAACATTTGAATATTATGTAATAGGATACTTTAAGGTATCGTTTTAAAATCAGCTCGTACCGTTTTCAATCGTTTCGTTTACTTAGTTACTTATCATGCTGTGGATTTTGAAATTGAAATATTACGTCATTCCACTAAATTGTTTGTTGGATTTCTTCACCATACATTCCCCTTATTTGCTTAAATGCCACTATTGCAAGCACTTTCATGTTTCACACCCTGTATACCACTTTTCACACACACACGCACGCGCGCGCGCGTATACAACGCCTAGCCACGCTGTATCTGACTCCGATAAACCATTCATCATACTATCTAAACATCTCTAACTCCATACTCAAAAATTACCACTCCAAAACCCGTCAACTGATCTGTCCAAATCTTACTAGTTTAAATAGCCATAACTCACCGTCCCACACATTATGTATCCAAACATCCCTGACTCACCAGTCCAAACATTACCTATCCAAACATTTCTGACTCACCAGCCCACACATTACCTATCCAAACATTTTTGACTCACCAGCCCACACATTACCTATCCAAACATTTCTGACTCACCAGCCCACACATTACCTATATCCAAACATCCCTGACTCACCAGCCCAAACATTACCTATCCAAACTACTTGCTTAAAACCATCCACGTGCTACCCACCAAGCACCACACACACACACACACATACACATGCTACCTACTCAATATTACACGTACCCTACCAACTCCCCAGCATCCATGTACTACCTAGAAACATATACTAACTACCTAACAACACCCATTCAACACACCTAATTCGACAGAAAGATGATGATGATGATGATTAATGTTTTACGGCCACTTTTGTGCACAAGGTAGGCTAAATGGGCCGAGCGTCCTCCAAAGGTAATGAGGCGAGGTCAAAGACGAAACAAACTTCAAATATGCCAACGCCGAGATCCGAACACGGGTGGTAGTGATCTGTGGTCCAGCACGCTACCGCTAGACCATGGAGCCCCTAATTCGACAGAGAGAGAGAGAGAGAGAGAGAGACCACTAACCCACTCATTAGCATGCATGCCTGATCATTTCTACCAAGCCATCCAACTATCCGTGCCGTTAAAGTCGCCCGCGATTCAATCAGAATATAATTAAATTTCACTCGGTTAATTGCCATTATGCTCGGTTATTGCTAACCGACAAACGTCAAAAAGCCGCACGTTCGACAATTAACATACGAGACACGAACGACGCGGATAGTCACCAAGTCGTCTACAGCTCTGTCCGTGCGTTGACCCGGCGGAGCCTTCGAACGCCGAACCAATGTCTCGCCGCCGTCCAAAATTTTATGTACTTCAAGTAAATGTCGCTCCCCAAAGTTTCGACCGACCCGACACAATGGTGTCGCTGCCCAGGGCGAAGTTATTGTTTCGGCGAAGGAGCGCTATTACAGTCGTCGCAGTTTACAATCGTCGAGTTTGCGTCGGTGTACGGCTTGTGTACTTGCCGGCTTCGTGGGTCCAGACAGATTGTTTGCGTCAGCGCCGTCAACTCGTCTGGAATGTGCGTTTGATGTCGCCTGACTAGCATCCTCGTTGACAGCGGGTACAAGTCCGGGTGGCGTTTGATCGCGGGTAGTGAAGTTCGATCGAGATTGATTGGCCGGAAAACGATTTCCGGGAGAGGAGTTCAGCTCACCTGTTAACTACGTTCCCCGATGCTCGGGTGACGGCGAACGAATTTGACGAATGGCTTGGACACGTGAGGAACCTGGTATCTGTGTTTGTGTGTGTGTGCTCTGTTAGACTTGTTCGTGTGTCGGATTCAGTAGCTTGTTGCTTGGTACGACACGTCCCGGCCCGAGTCCCACGGACTCATCGGAACTGACCAATCACTGTCATTCGTAAGAAAGACTCCTTGGCAAGAGAAATGTGACTTCAGATTTTGGCTGACAGATATCTGAGGCGATATATGAGTTTTGTTTCCTCTGTGTTCTTAGCAACACGTCGATGAAGAGGCGTTGTGATACCATCGAGCTCTTCTCGAAAACTTGAAGAGAATGAAAAACTTGGAATTTCTCGCAAAGGATCTACCCGAGTGCTATGTCTTTGCCCATCAGATGATGCAGTTGATCTTCCATTGCACTAAATGAGGATTGGATGAGGATAGCCGTTCTCACGACGTTTACAAAATGATTGGCCCAGTTTCACTCAATACACAGAGTTGACAGTGTTTCATTAATCAAATCGCAATAAATCCGTTTCTTCGTTTCCGTGTGAAAATTGTGAAATGTTTCTTGGAGACAGCAGGCTGCCGATTGATGATGGACTGAAACACACACACACGCACACACACACCAACATATATGAGGATACTGACTAAACCTAGAAGAAAAATATAAAATTTCGCTCTGTTTAGTCACTATCAGCTGGGAATGAATGGCTTTTTAAAATGCCTTGCTCTAGATAAATCTGTGATATGTTCCAGTTCTGAGGTTCATATGGAAGCCAGAGTAAGCAACTCGCATCAACCTGTACTCATTCGTTCCACGTTGACAGCCCTGGCCAGATAGCAACCAGTTTCGTTGTTTCATATACGAGCGGTGGCCAGCGACTCAGCTAACCCAAATGAGACATAGGCTGATGGCCATGAAATCATCTTCATCGACCGACAGAGCCTCGAGCGTCTACATTCTTAGCAAAGAGAGATGCGCCCACAACCATTGATCATCACTTGTTCGGCATTCTCCGCCTAAGGTTATGGCGTAACTTGTAGAATGCGATCGAGTGCTGGTCGAGTTCCCGCGTTCGAACACATAAGTAGTGGCCGTTGTGCGAGGCGAATGAAATGGCCCAATAAAGCGGATAAACTAGGCTTTTATTGACGAAATCAATCTCTGCGGTTTAGAGGAATAACGGGTAAACCTTCGAATTGCTTCGCCGGTGAAGGTGTACAGAACTCTATGCGGATATATCATTTTTATCAGCCGCTGTGTTGATGTCCTCTTTAAATAGGATATATTTGACTCGGTGACCTCACTGCCTGACTAGTGGGATTGGAAGATAGCGAGCCATGGAATACGCATACCATACACTTCCATCCGGGTGCGAGTTTATTCTCTGATCGTCAGTTGTGCCACCTGATCATTGAGGGAAAATGAGCATTCGACACAGTTTTAGCCAGGGCGACTTGGCCGGGGTGATCATGGCTTACGATGACAGTCAGACCACGGCGCACAGCATCACTCAGGCGCCGGAAATCGTCTTGGACGACGCGTCGCTGCCCAAGACGAAGTCGAGAAAGACATGGAATACGCGCCGATTGAAACATTTCAGCGAACAATTGCTGAAGCCATTCGCCACAATAAGTATCAAAACGAAACCGAAACGTTCGTCGTTGTCTAATTTGACAAATTCCTACTTCAGGTAATTAATTGGTTAATCATTCTTCTACCGACGGCTGCTGGGGCCACAGATCACTACCACCCGTGTTCGAATCTCGGCGTGGCCATATCTGAGGGGTGTTTCATCTTTGACTTCGCTTCGTTAGCTTTGGAGCCCATTTAGTCTACCATGCGCACAAAAGTTGCCGTAGAACACAAATCATCATCATCATCGACCGACGGCTGCTAAGAAGGAGAGAATTCTTTGCAGGCATAGAAATATTTCTGGGAGACGACGCATCCAACTCTGTTGTCAAAATGCTTGATGACTTCGAGCATGTCTGTTAATTGGGGAAAACCGTATATAATAGAAATCGAAACCCGTATTAAGGTGATGTGGAAATATCTGATAGATAGGTGAAATGACGTGTAACATATACGAAAACCAACCTTTGACGGCAATCCGGAGCTGACATTTTCTAGCCATTTCAAAGACAGTCACTACCAAAACCTATCATGTGAAAAATCATTTATCATCGGGTATCATTTACAATCTGTTTTTGTCCATCTTTCTTACAGCATGATGCGTAATCCGCCCCGACCACTTCCTGCTGAACCTGAAGGCCAGAGTGAGTGTCTAATATTTTATTATTATTACATTATTAATATTATTAATATTATTATCAATGCATAATTAAGGTATCATCTGACCAAAAACTATAGGACAGTAAATAGACTCACTCTGCTTATATGTGAAATTGCACTGACTCTTACTGAATACCTATATTGATTGTATATAGCACGGGTTGTTATCCAGGTGTGATAATTGTTTTTTACAGTTCCAGAAGACGATTATAGTACCTTTGATGCTTGGGAAGGCGATTTTGAAGATGTGAGTAAGGTGTGTGTGCGTGCGTGCGTGCGTGCGTGTGTGCGTGTATTAAGGCACAGAGAATCTCGAACCACGTTTCTTCAGGGGACTGAATCCAGAGTGGCGACTTTTCTTGCTGATACATGTGTAATGTCTCACCAGCCTGTAAGCCGCCAAGGAAAATCAAAAATCGAATCGCCTACAGCCGTGGAATTTGGGAGTAGAACACCCAAGTCAGATCACGGCAGTAGTGAGAATGTTTAGATTCATGGTTTGTTGTTCAGGGAGAATCCCCAGGCTGTCGCTTATTCAGCACAGCCTCTATGTTGGAGTGGTTGAGAAATTGCCTCCCCCACCACTCACAGGGGAGCAGTACGGAAAGATGGAGCCGAAATACCCCGAGGGTGGTCACTGCCAGAGTGTTTTACGTCCTCAGTGGGGGGTTTTAACGTCCCCCTTTATTTTAAATAATTCAGTGAAGACGGCAGCGACATTTAATGTGGTCATCCACCCACGATGTTGTGAGCCGAGAAATTAATCTTTGGAAAAGATTCGACCTCTTGCGGGGTTCGAACCTGTGACCGTTGGCACCAAGGGCCGGGTACTTAACCGCTAGGCCACCGGAGCTCACTTTTTTTTTCCTTTTCTTCAAAGCAATACTATATAAACTATATAACCCAATTGTCACTGTCTTCAAAGGTCAGTTTTTACAACGAGCAGGCCATAATAGTGCGTCATGGCTTCGGTACTCTTTAAACTATGTTATCATTTTCAAACCTGACCTAAGGTCTGCTATTCTAACTATTGTAGTAATAATGTCCTTAAATGTTATTTATGACAAGCAGATTAGAGCTAATCTTGAATGCCATAGTATAAACTGGACATAACTGGACCTAGAAAAAATTATTCTATTCCCACATACAACCAAGGTGAATTTTAGATGCAACTAAAGTTGTTATATAAAACACACCAACCACACGAGCTGTGTCCAATGCCACCGCTCGAGATGCGATGCAGTGTTTCTATTCCTGAGTCAGGAGTACATGCTTTAAGAGCGTACTGTGCCTGCTGCAGTCATTTAAATGCTGGATAACCAGGCCAAACACTTAAACGGCGTGCCTCCAAAGACGCAAATAGTGCACGGAATATACAGCTCTAGATCAACTTTTCTTAGAACGCATGGACCTGGAAACATACAGTCTCCACGCACAGAAAAAAGAACATCTCAACCGCAGCATAATATGCCTTGTGATATTTGCTGGAGGGTCAAATACCTCATAAGTGTGTGTGTTCCATAGAGAGCTGCGGGCACGGGTTTTAACTATGTTTATAAATGTTACTTAATTGTACCTAAATTAAACAAAAACATTTTACCGTCTGTGTGTGTGTGTGTGTGTGTGTGGGGTGGAGGAGAGCAGTATGTGAGTACTAGGCAGTTGTAAATAGCACTATGTCTTCGAAATTACATTAAAAAGTATATAAATAAACGTTCACGTCCCTGCAAAAACAGAGACTGTATCATGCCATGGCTTTGGCATTTATGATTTGTATATACAAGTGTCTATGTATATATATATATATATATATATATATAATGGTATTGAGAATAATAAAATGTTAATAATAATAATAATATTGTTCAATGCAAATGCGTTTGTTAACAAAAGAAAGACAGGTGACACTAAAATAGTTTATATATTATTTAATGAGATTTTATTTAATGAGATGTTATATATTACTATAATATAATAATAATAATAATATAGTAGAGTAAATAAGACATGGAGGCTGCTTTTGAAACATAAACAGTCAAGTTATTGATGCGCAGAAAGTTTTCGTTTTGAGATATTTTCCCTAAATTATAAATATCCTGTTAATTAACTAAGAAGTGTGGTTTGTAAGTTATTAATTGAATAAAAGTTCCAATAGATTATGCCAATAACCAGTTATATATAATGTTATCAAAAGTTAATTATCATTACTTTTGTAATAAAAACTATCTGTTTAATTTAGGATGAAATCGAGCCAGATCATGTTAGTGCTCCAAGCAGAGACGGTGAGTACATAACAAACACACACACACACACAATATACTTGCACGTACACACATACACGCACATACAAAATATTGATTTGTTTGCCTTTATAATTACTGCCAGTAATTACTGTCCGCTTTTTAAAATTCCTATTTTGACCTACTTTTGTGGGGAGTTCCCCAATTTGGTGCATTCTGGGTAATAAATGGTCGCATGCTGATTAGTAACATGTAATGATGAATAGTGCTATTTCTAATTGATCTTGTTATTGATTATACTACTACTAACTACTAGATCTAATAATAATAAGAGTAGCATGCATTTTTCACCTAAAACAAATGGCTCATTATCGGATAAAATACAGCATGCTCCATTTTAGGTAAAAACTCTACAGAATGGGAATTAGGCTATAGTATTATAGTATAGGAAATAACATTATATGATAAAAAGTAATGGTCTTTTGATATCAAGTGTAAACAACTGAAAAACCAGCCATATCGAGTAGTGATATATATATATAACTCTTATACTCTTAGTTATAGTTTGTGTGTGTGTGTGTGTGTGTGTGAGTGTGTTTGGGGAGATGATACTATTCTCATATTCATATAGTAAAATCCGCACAAATGCATTTATTAATCTACAAGATGTTAGTTGTTACGACAGAAAAACGATCTGTGCCGTTCACCATTTATGATGCTTTGTTGCTTGGAAGCATATACTGTACTTGTTATATTAACGAGCCTTTTGGTCTGTTAGACCATACCATGACACACACAGACGCGCGTACCCCCTCTCTCTATGTATGTACGTATGTATGTATGTATGTGTGTTTGTGTGTGTGTGTGTCAACATGATACATCCACATTTTATCACAAACCAGGATGCGAATGCTGTAAATTAATTAAACAGCAAGTCTCTCCACATCTATAGCTATCGTCAAATATAACAACTCGGTACGCTTGCTCTGGACACATTAAACGCTGTTATGGAAGTTCAATGTTCAATTAAACATTTATTTACCAAGCATGCATGTCTCTATCTCTCTCACACACACACACACACACACACAGTGAACAATTGACAGTTGAACAGGGATATATTCTCGGTAGATGAAAACCGAAAATGGTCTAAGCCTCCATGTCCTGTTGTTATACTACACAATGACAATGTTGTCAACTAGCCAAGCCACCGATGCGCTGCTTGCTTAACACCATAAGAAACTTGGTAATGACGGCGGACGATCGGCTTTTTGTCAACTGGGAGTATTTCATTGTGTGTGTGTGTGTGTGTGTGATGAGAAGGGGTGGGGGAAATTTCAGCTTTATCTATTACCTAATATAAAGCTATTTTCGTCGTATCGCGCGGTTCGCAACTAGCTTACATCGGTCACGTAGGATGCCTTAAGGTGCAAATAAAACGCCGAAATCCACCAATCAGCGAGGAGATATTTTCTGGCAAAATGTCTAATCTTACCTCGGCCCCGTCTGAATAAAGATACCGCTTGAAATTGGCATCCATCCAAACTACCTGTTGGTGAGCTCCGGTGACGTTGCGGTTAAGCACCTGGCACCATGTTAAATGGCGCTGCCGTCTCCACTGAATTATTAAAAATAAAAGGGAACGTTAAAACCCCCCTGAGGATGTAAACATTATGGCAGTGACCACCCTCGGGGTATTTCGTACTGCTTCCCTGTGAGTGATGAGGTGATGAGGGAGGAAGTATGCTCAACCACTCACGAGGACTCCACCATAGAGGCTGTGCTGAAAAAGCGACAGCCTGGGGGGGGGGGGGAATCCCCGAAATACAAAGCAAAGCAAACTACCTGTTGCCACCTTCGCTTCGGGATAGCCGGCCTACACAGTGCCAGTTCCGTGAATCGGCGAAGTCGTGAGTTCCGTCATCCGATCCATGTTGTTCCGGATTTATGAAACCCGAAGTTTTCAGGTTAGACGTTTACACTGCGCCTAAATACATCGCTATATTTTACCTCAGAACGCCGCGTGTTTTCGTTTGCTGGTGGCTAAACCATTAAACGTACGCGTCACTTAATTAATAAGACCTTAATCGTGTATGACATCCTAAGGATGCCCTGGTTGTTGAGTCACCGGCGTTGTGCGGATGCCTGCCTGATTGATAGCCGTAGCCAGCAGTTATCGTCCACTGTACCGAGTCAAAGCTCAGCCGCTGTTTGTCAGTGATAAAAACAGGAAGTAGGACGTAATAAGTCTAATGTAATTCTGAGGTAACTCTATATTAGTAGTCGTTTGGTCATTCGTTCATCCATCACCAAAGAAGCAATGTACACGACTTGACTTCAGAGATAGAGAGAGAGAGAGAGAGAGAGAGAGGTAGAGATATTAGAACTGGTGTTTGACCATCTTAATTCAGGTTGGTGATTGGGGGGGGGGGTTCATGGGACATTCGGTGGGTCGGTGTCAATTGTCTCTATTATCTATGGTTGTGTATTGGTTTTCGTTGTTTTGGGGGATGTGAAATACGTGCCTGAGCGCTGGTGTACCCACACCCGTGCGCGCACATTGGCCTACGTACACGCACGCACAGCTAAAACCTGGTTGGAAATATGTACATTTTTATTAATTTAGATTACACGAATTGTGTGTGTGTGTGCGTGCGTACGCGCGTGTTTATTCAAATTCGATCTACTAAGACATGGGTACATATTTGGGGTTTCGATAGAGTGATAAACGCAGAGAAATACCGCCTTATGTAACACAAATAGCCAGAAAGGTTTCGACCTGGACACAATAATATCTCCAGACGAGTCGTGCCTGCAGCGAGCTGGCCAATCTAAGAAGTCAAAAGGACATTTCTTTTGAAACCAGTGCACCATTTGATTCTCCGGCGTCCTCTGTGTCCTGGAGACGGACACCGTTGGAAATTGACATTTTTTTAACGATAGGTGTGCCCCCTGGGGCTAAATTGGAACAATGGTAATTTCCCATAAAATGATCCGGTCGGATGTTGTGTACTGATGGTGGTTCACTGATAGGCAGCATCCACATGATGAGATTTGGAACAACAAGTAAAGATCATCGAATAGAAATAAACACATTGGTCGGTGATGAAATCAGTGAGTGCTTGAGTGAGTGAGTCAGTCAGTCAGTCAGTCAGTAAGTATAAATATGTGTGTGTGTGTTGCTGATATGTAGAAATGCCACTTCAGTTTTTATAAACACAGTTTTTAACACAGCTATCCATAATCATTTTTAATTGTTACATGATATTTTTGCATTTTCAGCCACCATGAGCTTTTCTGCCAAAGGACATGTTCCGCTGCCTCCCAAAATCACTGCCAGTTCAGCCAGTAGACAGGTAATGTGTACGCTGGGATATTGCTTCTATATATATATATATATATATATATATATCGAGATTATCTATACTCTCTAAAATAGATCAGCTTAAATAGCAATGGGTAAATCAAACGCCATTGACCACACTGATATCATGCAAACGTCTTTCTTCGGTGGCCAGTCAAGAAATAAAGTCTGCCCAGCATCCGAATTACATGCCAAAATATCGCAGGCAGTTATTTGTGTTTATATTCACGAATTCTGCATTAAAGCATTGCAACTTAGAAACCATTGTATTGCAGTTGTAGTGCAGTTGTAATGCAGTTGGCCCAACGATGGAAGCGAAATGCTTATATATGGAAGATATTTCCTAGATAAATTATGAATGAATGAAAGAACATAAATATAATACACACACTCATGCACAAGACACACACACACACACATAAAATACACAAACAATATGCATAACACACACAAAATTTGCACACACAACACAAACACAGACATATTATATATATATATGTATGTATGTATTTCATATATGAAATGTCCATATAAATTAATGAGGAATTTCTATTTCTTGTCAGCTTCCACTGCCACCCAGCAATGATGACAGTCCTCCCCTCATCATACCTCGTGGTGCTGGTGGTGCCCTACCACCCATTCCAAAACAGGTCAGTGTATTTCATCATCAATGAACTCCACTCGCTTTTGGCAGCAATATATATCGCGGTGCCAGAGGCGACGGTCTCAGCGATCACTCATTCTAGATTTGATCTACGTAGAAATCATTTAAATCACCCAGCAGTATTGAATCAGCAGCTAGAAACCTGGTTTATTTGCTACGCATGTGCGCATTACATTGCAGGTGTTGTTTTTGCAAAGGTACCCAGACATATTATATATGAGTGGCTTTCACTTAGAATTAGGCATAAGTATGCTGTTATCCAATGGAGAGTTTTTCCCTATGATTATTAAAAGAATATCCAAATTTCTCCTTCTAGCCTACTGCCAAAGCATTCAATCATCCGCCACCAAGAAAATACCAACCCCCTTCACCTGTAAGTATTGACTATAAATGATGTATGTTAAATACAGTTAGTGTATAATATAGGAAGTATTGACTATAAAAGATGTATGTTAAATACAGTTGGTGTATAATATAAGAAGTATTGACTATAAAAGATGTATGTTAAATACAGTTAGTGTATAATATAAGAAGTATTGACTATAAAAGATGTATGTTAAATACAATTGGTGTATGATATCTGCAGTTCATAATGTTATAACCAGCTACCTAAATCTACCCTTCTGCTGCACTCACATGCACACACACACACATACACACACATGCATACATATACACATACATACATATATACAAAATGACACATTCATTTATAATTTTGAATTGAATTGAGAAATTTTGAATTTGAATTGAAAGTTCTTACAAAATTAGTTTACCATTTTTACAACGTTAACACTTAAATATGGTGTTACCAATATCCTGGTACCAAAATGATCCAGAACTTTGGTTCCCCTTATTTTATGTATATATATATATATATATATATATATATATATATATATAATATCAGATACGCACACTGACCATGGCATCCCAACTGGAATTGAGTGGAATTTGAATTGACAAAATGGAATTAGTTTACCATTTTTACAACGTCTGGATGATATACAGCGGGTGGGTTCCCACATCAGTCTCCCCAATCTTGCTCATCTACCTTATTCAGCCAACATCCAATATCCTTCTCTGCCAGCTGATTCCATGTAGATCTTCTATCTCTGAGACTCTCTATCTCATACAATATCCTTCTCTACGTCCAGTCACCATCATCTTTCCATAACACAGGTTACTGAGCCACCTCAACCGATTCCTCTTAACAACCTCAGTCTCCAGTTCAATGCCCATTCTCTCCCTCGGCTCTACACTTGATGCCTTATCCCTCGGAGACACACCACACATTCCTCACAGCATTCCCATCTCTGTTCACTGTAATCGCCCTATCTGCTCTGGTTACATGGTCCAAGTCTCACTTCCACAGACTGCACTCCTCACACATGTCACATACACCTTCCCTTTTAACTTCAGCGACACATCCTTCCTTATCAAGATGCCTGACAGCTCTCTACCAGTAAGCATTCCCCTTACACAATACACTCTTGCTACTGATACTGAATTTACTCCTCAACTCATGCTTTGCACCCAAATGCATCCACAAATGTACTCAGTGAGCAGCACTTATTAACCCATCCACCACACCAGCTACACTGCAGTGAGTTACCTCTAACACCCTTCCTACGGACAACAGACAGCCACTTCCCTGTCTTCTTAATTTCACCATAGTTCTTCCATGAAACCATCACCTTTGGTTTGCTGATGTTAATTTTCAACCTTTTTGCCCCATGCACTCATTTCACCCCAATAGCATTCCGTTCAAATGCCCCATTCTCTCAGCCACCGATATCAAATCATCTGCATCCAACATCTCCTATGGCAATCTATCCCTGGCCTCATATATATCAGCATTTCCATAACAGCCATTAAGAATAAGAGTAATGGACTCTGATCCCTGATGTATTTCCACCTTCACCTTAAACTCTTCACTGTTTCCATTGTCTTCCCATCATAATAACCCCTTTCACCAACCCCTTTCTAACCCCACACCCCTTCTCTTGGCACTCTATCGAATGCTTTCTCCATGCCCACAGCTTGCATAAAACATGGCTTCTTTTTCACTGGAAACTTCTATTGCGGCTATCGTACTGCAATTATTGCATCAGTCATTCCTATCCCTGCCATGATTCCTAATTGCATTCAATCAGTACTCACCTTCTCCCTTGGCCTTCTCTCCAATACCTTCTTTCCATGTTCTGACATCTTTATCACCTAATACGACCCACACTGCAATGGATCACCCTTCCCATTGTATATATTAGTTTAAGAGTACCTAGCTCCCAGCACCTCGATGCCCTTCCCTCATCCATCAGCATGTCACAAATCTTCCTGACGTTTTAAGACACTAGTTGGAGTACGATGGTATGGGAAACACCAGACATTTGCCAAATTTTGTTTAAACTATTTATTTTGACAACGCCGTCTACCTTTTTCAGGATGATCCAAGTGAAGATTATTTAGAACCATCTAGGAATTCAGACCCATTGGAGGTAGGTCAGATGCTACATATAAGCCAATTGATCGCTACCATATAAGTAATGAGAGATTAACAAGAAATATATGACTAAAATTTAAAGATTGCTGGAATCACTTCATGAAATGTTCGGATAAAGAACCCACCCTCTCTTTCTAAACCAGGAGGATGATTATTTAGAGCCTCAAATAAAAGAAGTGAGTACCGTTTTCAAGTTAAAGGCAGCGTATGGGGATGGAATTAAGTACTAAAACATTTCTTGTATATACTGTCATCTATGGCAAGTGCTGAACTTGAACTGCAGGAGTATTTGCTATTCTGCTTAATCTAATACCTCAATTTGTGCATACAATTTTATTAAATAAGTTATGCTGGCAGGTACTTGTTATTCTGCTGAGTGCGGTATCCAAGTGCCAATCAAAGCACCTGGATTGGATTTTTTATTGGATCAACGATTGAAGATTATCTGAAGCTGTGTATGATTCAGCTGTTTGGTTAAAACAACTGATTTCTCCTTCATCAAGTTGGGGACTTCAGTTGATCTGAAACAAATGGTCACTTGTATCATTGTGGATATAATTTATTTCATTGATACAAATCAACAGTATTTAGTGACTTACAATATTTTAAAATATAGTTACATTAAAAAGCCAGAACTGAACACAGTATGTAACTGGTTATATCTATAACAAAAAAACAAACCAAAAAACCATGAACGTATGCATGCCGATGGGAACATCATGACATGAAATTATGCCATGCTTCAGAATAAGATAACATCTTTTAAAATTTCGTTGAAAACATCCTCTTATACATTTGGCTCATACTTGAGTCAAATATCTCACCGGGTCTACTAGCAGTAGTTGCGTACTATTTTAGAAGAGAACTTAGGAAGGGAACTATAAATCATAGCAACCACACAGCAACTTGGCATTATCTGGTTGCTGGTTTTATAAAGAAGCACAAGAACCTGCCAACCAGTGCACAGCAAAGCAGCTTTAGCTTTCTCACCATTTAAATACTAATGTACTTCACTAATCAAGTTAAGTTTTCTTTTTGCCATTACAAGTTATTCATATAGTGTATTCGTTTCTAGATGAAGGTGTGTGTGTATCTGTCTCTGTCCGTCCGTCCGTCCGTGTGTGTGTGTGTGTGTGTGTGTGTGTGTGTGTGTGTGTCAAACTAGTAGAGTAGATCAAGATACATATTCTGTGTGGTGTTATCCCACTTAAAATTAGGTTCTCGGTCCAAATAAATAAGCCGTTGCTGAGAATTGCGATGATATAATGAAGTTTGAAATTAAAATGTTACAAAAACAAGATGAGCAGATAAAATAAGCAGCAAAGCCAAGGGAATTCAGTATTATTTTGTATACCTTGTTCCTATTACAAAGCACCTTCTTTCCCTAAAATAAGAGGAAGACTATTTAGAACCAGATATGATAGAGGTGAGTTCCATATCAGAAACGTTCATCTTCAAGCAGGTGGAGTCAAATAATCTAGTCATTAAATGCTTGCATTCTAATACAGTCCAATTAATGTGCTCTGTTAGTGCTATTTATCAGACATTCTGCTCATGCGAGTACTCGTACATGCCATTTTGCCAATTGAAGTACCACCATTTGTTTCGTGACCATCACAGTAATGGATTGGGGGGGGGGGGGAGATAAAACGTCTTGTTGACATTGTTACCGACTTGGTATTATTTAAAGCCATGTGCCATTCAAATTATCTCTCAAACAGTTGTATTTAATCTTTGGCTTATCCAGAACTGAACGTCACAGATCACTACCACCCGTGTTCAAATCTCGGCGTGGGCATATCTGAAGGTTGTTTCAGCTTTGATTTTAGATGTGGAGGTCGCTCGGCCCATTTAGCCTACAAAAGTGGCCATGAAACATCAGTCGTCATCATCAAGAACTGAACGTTATTGATGTCACCCGTGGATGACAACAGTGTTGTTTGTCATTTGCCTTGTACCAGTGTGTTATTTTGCTGGATAGATGAATGCAACGTGTTAAATATGTGAAGACAATGGAATTGGCATCATTCATTCTACAGCTGGCATATGCAGCATGCCGTAGGAGTCGGTGTCTGTGCCACTGTTGTGTCTCATTTACATCCGTCCACTTCATTACCTGAACATTATGTCATTGTCTGTGGTTGGTACACAAGTCTATGTAACCGATGGCACTGTTACCGGCTTTGGTGTCATGTTTGACTCGTCATTTTCGGTGACAGCTTTTAATTTTGGCTTTGGAAAAATTGGACAGATCAGGTAAAATGGCTTAAACATTTTCAATTCATTTAATACTTTCATAGTACTTACCACATCTTGTAAAGTATACCAATTTTTCCGGTTCACTGTAAACCTCGGCTATTACCAAGCCATTAGTGTTCAGTGAACCGTTGATAGATAGGCTTCGTACATTTCCCAAAAGCACACACAGCAGTAACTAATAAATTTGACATTGATTGAAAAACAACGACTTATAAAGATAGTGTCAGATTGCTGGGAATAATTAATAAATGATAAAATGGTGACATGAAATCCAGATGAGATAAGGTTAGATTTATATAAGTGAACATGTACAGATATGAAAAGATAATACTAAGTTAATTAGAAACAAATTATCTTTAGAGTTATCAATTAATTACTGATACAGTTGGATAACCGATGCCTAGCCACAAGTATCACGCTGGGTCTCTGGTCTGGAAATTGCTATATAAGCCAGTAGCAATGGACTCCTTGGGAGGATTGACTAAAGGGGGTGATTCGAGGAAGCAGTGACGCAATGAAACAGTGCCTTTCACAGCTCGAAAGTGATGCCTGTTACTTAATAGACATATTGTATAGTTGAAATCAACTCTGCTTGACGTCTTCGTCTGTGAAGGAACGCGCGAATGAGATCATAGAATTGCTGCCATTAAAAATTTTGCTTTTACATACGGGCAGCGGTCATAGAATTCTATAATCTGTGCCTGTACTAATATTCTTAGTAATATTATAATATGCCAATACAATATTTGTTGAAAGCATCCATGTAACACAGCCATAATGCATCTGGCTGCAGTGACTCGACAATCATGTTCAATTGTTGTTGTTTTTTAACTGTTTTGCACAAGTCTATGACTGATTATTTATTAAAACTGATATGCGGTGCCAGTACTGATATATGCTGATGGATTATTGATATGGTTGACATCACAGCATAAAATATATCAACTTTTGAAACTAAAGAATCATGTGTCCATTCCTGCCAGTTGCTCCATGGATGTATTGACTGTTATGAAAATTAAACCCTTTTAATTAATTTGAGGATTAACAACCTGCAGCATGTATATTTAGGATGATTCCATTTGGTCAAGTGTGGGATGCTGTGAAACGACATAGATGCAGACAAACGACGTCTTTGTTATTCTCGAATTTCCATCCTCAATTTGTCAATTATTCTTGAAATGTGTTATTTCAATTAAAGGAAGAGAACTATGCACCAATAGAAGATGAATATGATGAAGCGGAGGAAGTGTCCTGTCCACCAATCAGAGCTGCAAAGGTAAGTATTTCAAAAAATTGTTCTGGTAAAAATAATTAATTACCTGGCATCATCAAGTATTAGCTGACTTCACAATGAGTTTTGTTGAGAGAACTCAAATTATTTCAGCAAAATCTTATAAGAACTGGATTAAAAAGGAGTTGAAAGGTGATAAAAGAAACTCTGGTAATCAAGTTTGGCCAATTATTTCAAGAAAATCCAAATTCCACGATACTTGACTAAACAAATTATTCTCTTTCGATTTCTCATTGAAAACGCATAATCATTTTGTTGGTTGCCTAAACTAATGATAATGGCAGCACATATGTGACTTTGTCAGCTGAATTCAAACACAGTAAATGTTTCAGTCGCTTCTCGGTAATGACACGCTGCAGGTATTTAAAATCAAACTGCATAATTTTGCCGTGAAATGTTGAGTTCGAGTATGATGTCATGAAGGAATATCACATAACTGCTGATCATTAACATGCATATACCACTATGTTTTAATTAATTTGAGTAGCTTTTTGCCGTTTATATGTCTCTCCGATAAAATACTGCTATTCTAAGATAACAACATTATTTTTGTTTGAACAGCACCAATTCCGAGAACTTCCACCACAACCACCAAGATCACCAATGAATCCACATCACGTGAGTATATATCTTTGCTGATGAAAAAGAATTAAATTATCCGAGTACATCGTTTTGTGACGAAGACACAGCAGCTGCGTTGTTAGGTGACTTCCCACCGCAGAAACATTTAAACACAAATATGGGCTAACACTCCGACTTGTTGTGTCAGTACAGTTGGCCATCTTTTATTCAACATCATTTCTAATGGTGCATAATGTCTGGCTTTTTTAAATCATTGTTGCGTGTACAATGTCGCATTCATTGATACTGGCATTTCCTCAAGGCAGCTAAATTAATGGAAACCTTTATTGTTTTCATAATGGTATCTCTCAGAGATTCTAACAATTCATACATTAAAGCTAATAAATGTATGCTATTAAGACTTATTAGAAATATACGAGGTACAATTTGACATACGAGCAGAGAACTAAAAGTCCATAAAGTTAAAGGTTTAGTCACGCGATATCCAGATTTGGTATAGATGTATACATTAATTAAATGATGGCTAATCAAATTAATGAAAAACGAGTGCTCAAATATATACATATGTGAGGTGATTGTACTCTACCAAATCTTGGCTGGTGATATATTATTCTTGCATTATAATTTTTTTTAAATCCCACTTTAACTGACCCTTTTATCATTTACTTATAAACCGCTTGATTTTGTGGGTTCTTAAATGTTTGTCTCATCGAAAGATGGAAGAATACGAGGAACCATCCCAACTGGACTACGAGGATGCTGATACGATTCAGCCAGACAGAAACAAAGTAAGTAGTTCTTAAGCTTCTAATCTTGCTTCACTATTGCTTGCTTTAAACAAATTAAGGCTGTATGTTCATCGTTTACTGCAAGCAACTACTGGTAAATTATTAAGAATTATCTTCACTATACAATTATTTCTGGCACTGGCATCGTTGTAGCAAGTGTGAGTGCATTCAGGAGCAATGTGCAGAAAGGCGGAGGCTACTGATGTTTATAAGTGTGGGTATTGATACCATTCCAGAAGCGATCACTTCCAGGTGTCCAGATGCCATATAAGTAATCTTTTCATTTCGTCAGTTTTGTTAAGTGTCTGAAGCTAGAGGGGTTTACCTGAGTTTCTTTGGTTTGCTCTGATATATAATCCTACCGCACATCAAAGTAGTAACTATTAGAATATATTTTCTGCTTCCTTCCGATTATTATCAACTAACTTCGTTAACTTTATATATAAATATTTGAAGTACTTTTGTTGGCCGTAATATTTTGGTTGAATGGTTTGATCAAATGATTATTTATGGAGTCGTAATAGCATTTCTTGTTCCAATTTAAATATCTGTACGTATACTACGAGTTATTATGTATTATAATATATAATTATATACAGAATTAACATTAAGTATATGTTATTATTTTTATTATTAAAACGCAATATGCTGCTGGTTTAAGATCATTAAAACTAATTTATTTTGTACAGCAACAGTTTCGAGCATTGCCACCCCAACCACCACGACAATCAGCTGACCCATCTTATGTAAGTATATGGGTAAAGTATATCATATCCTGTGACAGGCAGAAAAAAATAATCACAATAAAGGTGAAAAAACAGGGATATTTATAATATAATATGAAATGGTCCCGTTAACAGAATCTTTTCCAATCGACACTGCAAACTGCCTTCTTTGGGGTTTTTTCCCCATGCTCCACCTATTCAGACTTTGTAAAGCAGCAATGTCCAGTTGACTACCATATATGGATCATGTTAAATATTGCCTTCGGTGATTTGTTTCAACGGCAAAGTGTTCCATAGGTGTGTTCATCTTTTGTGTGGATGGAATTGACCAATTGATGAGATTCACCAAGTATATGGGTGTGGGGGTTGCATGTGTGGGTGTGTCTGTGTGCATGTACATTACAGACGGACACTGAAAGGGAATACAGAAGTAAGTCAATGCTTATAAGTTGATCCCTTCAACTCTATAAAAGTAAGCCACCAGAATAATTTAATTAAAATATATAACAACTTGACCTTCCAAATTGTACAACTAAAGCTGAATAAATGTGTTGTATATATATATATATATATATATATATATATGGTCATTTGCCCATATGACTATCTAAACAAATAAGTTCACGAATATTCTCAAATTAAAGAAAACCTGAGTTCTAAATGAACAAATACTGATTTAATATTAGGTGCCAGTTATTTGGTTTCCATTTGGTCTCATTTCTACTGCTGTTCAAACTGAATGATGCATCGCAGCAAAATTGTTTTTAAACTTTATAATTCTGTGGCTCTGTTCCGATACTGAATGCTAATGGTAACCGATCGGGAAATAATATGTACAGCAAGCCCCCTCGGAATTAGAAAAGTTAAGAATACCTCAGACTAGGGCCGGAAAAATCGGTAGCCCTGATGCGCGGGACTTGTGGATTTGGACTTTGGACTAATTAGTAGTCTAAAACACTAGCTCAGCTGGCTTATCGGCATTTTGAGGCAAGATATGCAGTAGTTTCAAGTTCATTTTCCGTAGAATGATTTTCCATTGTTTTGGAGCTCTTCGCGGTGAAAAGTATCATAGTCTAAAGTACCCACACCGATACCTCACCAACGGTCGCTAAAAAGCCCTGTTCCCGCTTGTAGGATGGATTTTGGACCCATTTTCAGCAGAAATTGGGTCATGATAAACGACAAATATTTATCAGCTGATAGTCTGAAATAATGCTAAAATCTACTGTTGTACCCATTTCAAATGTCATATTTATAAATATCTACTGAATATATAGATGAGAGAGATTTTGGTAATCTTGGCTGGTAAACAGCATTTGTATTATGATGGTCACATGACTCAAATACCCTCTCCTAATTGGCCAGTTGTCTTTGTTTACAGTAAAACAAAAGTACATGGTCTTGTTTATATTAAAACATCAATCATACACAAATTTACGATCTGGTGTTGTCCGTTGATTCCAGCACAATTTTGTTGAACTATTAAGAAATCTGGTTGGGCTATTGGATTTAAATTTTACTAGCCATGGGGCTAGTGAGATGTAAAATATTTTACAGGACAGTTTAACAGACTTAACATGTCTAAATGGACATTTCTCACACTGTGGAGAAACATACATATTTCAGTATTTAAAATGTGAAGAGTGTTCAATTCCCAGGCAAATGGCTGGGTGTGTGGGGGGGGGGTAAAAGAGTGCATACTAATTTGGGGTAAGGCATTATTCTCTAAAAAAAGACAGTCAATATTGGACAAATGTATAAAATCCTTCGTTAAGCCATTGATCTTAATGAAACATTGCAGCTCGAATAAGAAACGTATTAATTTGCATAAATTTGTATTCAATGGAAAGGAAGAAGAATATGAAACGACAGATGACAATACCTACGAGGATACGAATAAGATGAACAATCAGAGGAGCAGAATGCCAGATGTAAATATCAAAAATAGTGTTGATAATTTCCGTCATTTCAGCATTAGTCATATTTTGTTTTCTTAGGCAAAGATTACCACTGTTTTTCGATATGCATTCAATGAAGGATGAATACATCAAAATGGCTGTAACAGATTTCATTGTAAAGATGGGTCCATTTACAGCCGATTAAAATGAATTAGATCGAGTCATTTTCTGTCTGGGTTTTGTTTATATTTTATATATTGTGTGTATGTGATTAAAATCTGTTTCCTTTACATAATTGATGTTGTATGACATATATATCATAGATCCAAACCAGTGCGCTTTGTTTAATATTGCATACAATTTTCTCTCCAGCCACAAAGACAAGGGAACACTGAGGTAAGGATTTCTGTTCACCACCAAAACGTGACTGAGAAATGGTGTATTATTTCAATTCATCTATGCACATGTTACGTCTGCACACTGAAGATTGCTTAATACATAAATAACATGTATAAACGGTGCTTGAGGGCATTGATCTTTCAACGTACTGAAAGTGATAAGCAATGCCATGTGTTGTGAAATGTATTCGGGATGTGCTCAGCAGTTATTTTAATTAAGAAATGATTGTACATTTGCACAAAGGAGAAAATAAAATATTTCCTTATTATTATTATTATAGAAAACAACATTATGAAACAAGCAAATATTGACAAATGGTCTGCCTCTGGTAATATATTAAGTACGTTGAAACTCCTTTTGACATACGAGGTGACACAGAGCTCATAAATAACTTGTTCACAGAATAACCACATTAGACAATCATAGTCAAAGATTCTGGGGAAGGAAGCGATACACCCTCCTTCAAGAAAAGTGTAGAGTCCTTAACCACATATCAATCCCTCTTCCCTGTCATACCCAATACATTATGGTACTGTAGCAGTAAATGTGAACCTATCTGCTTCCCTGATTAAAAGTTAGGTTGCTGACATCTAACAAATTCCAGTAATAGCTGTTTATTAATTTCAACAAAACAATTATGTTTCCTAGTGTTTCTGCAATTGTTTCTGCAATTGTGGAGGATTAGTGCGTAGCTGTATACATTTGTCTGTTAGTAATCAGTCAAGGCCATCACAAATATCATTTGTAATTATGCAATTAAAAATTAAGTTACAGCAACACAGTAAATATTATAATGTTCAAATAGTGTCCACGAATGTGGCTGTAATTTGCCTAAATGTACTCAATAAACCCTATTTGTTCAATATTAGTATTAGTGCCAAACCTATAACAAATTAATATCTTCTCTAGCCGAGTGCCGGAACTTATTAAAGGCAGGCTCATTAGCACTGCACACGTATAGGGAACATGCCAGGGCTACAGTTACTGCTGAGTGCATCCACTTTTTTTACCATCAGTAATAGTCAACGTTCTAGTCCCATTGAAGTCCCCCTGAAACATCATCATCAGAAGGGTAAAACCAAGATGTGGGGGGGGGGTTTACACGAGTATACTGGTCCCTGAATACTTATAATTAAGACAGTAATTCAGTGAATAGTTCTTGCTTTCAAAGCACGTTGTAAATGGTGCACCAAGAGCAACAAAGCTTCTCAGTTCATTAAATTTTCACCTTTAGGATGACTTTGATGATGACTCTGATGATGAAGATTGCAGTGAGACCTATGCTGAACCTGATGAAATGAGTAACCCATTGGTAAGTAATTCTTTTTTCATTGTTTAAGTTTGGCGGGTTGATACATTTATGGGCCATATGATTTCCAACGTGTGCAACCTTTCTTCGATTATAAAAGTGGCTACAAATGTATAACTGGAAAATGACAAATTCATTTTCCAGGTCCTGGAAATATCCTTGACTTTTACAAAATCAGGAAATGTCCCGGAAATAATATTGCCTGTGAAAAATCCACTTAGAACCAAAAAAAATATTATACCTGGGGAAGAAAACTTCGATTGTAGAAAAAAATACTGGTACATAGAGTTTATATCCCATGTTAGTTAAAAGTGGGTGCATCAGACAGTTAGAAGGGGTGAGGAGAAGGCTGTACCATAAAAATTTCAATAATCGATCATAGTGTGTGTGTGTGTTATGATACCTTTAATTACTTAATTAATAATAGGCATCTTTAAAACAACCTTTGTTTGGTTTTTTAAAGAAAGAATATCTTGTAATCCCCAAGTGTACCTATTAATTCATATGCTCAGATGACATACCACACGATTAGATCTATGAACAAACAGATATAAGTAATTAAATTTTACTGTATTAATTTAATTCTTTAATATCTTAACATAGACATGAATGCATTTAAATTTTATCACCAAAGACTATAGTTTCAATATATCACCTACTCCACATCGATTAAGCCTGTCCTGTTAGGTACTTATAAAAACACACCTGTTCAAGGTCGCTTTCACAGATAAATAGTAATTATCTTTTAAATCTCTTACAGGGTTTTTACAGACATTCTATTTGGGGTATTATTATATTACATATTATTTGTACAGCGCCTTTGATTGGCTCCTTATAGTAAGGGTGCTTTATTAAATATGCATTATTATTATTATGATAATTGAAGTTTTCATGAAAAAAAGGAAATAGATAATAAAAAAGGGATTTGTTTCATTAATGCATCATAGCAATTTGTACAACGGAATATATGAATTATCAGCTGAATGAATGAATGAATGAAATTCTTTGAGAAAAAGAATTCTTTGAAGGATGTATATGAGCTAATCTGGGTGCAGGATTTATTTAAATTAAGATTTAGCTGATCAACTAATCAGCTCAGCTCAATCTAGTATACATCCAGTTACTTTTGGAACCATCAAAAATGGAGGAGACATTTCACTCGCACGCATCATCCTTCCAGCAAGACTGCCGACCAATTCTCTTTGCTCTCGTTAATTATGCATTTGCATGCTCGGATAGTCCAGTGCAGTTTAAGTATTGCACCACAAACTTCTGGGCTAGGCTTGACCGGTGCCGATGCTAGACAGACCACTCTGGTCTGTTTATGTATTAAAATTATTAAAGGTATTTTGTTTGGTATGTTTCAGCCACGTCGTGGACCCGTACCACCATTACCATGTAAGTAGCCAGGGTTGGAGTGTTGTTGTCATTTTCTATATGCTGTTGTCCAGTTAGAATATCCATGGTTGACCATATCGTCGTCAGGATTATCTGTAGTCCGTTTTTAGCATTAAGGATACTAATAGTATTAGCAGCTGGTAATAATTTGTATTCACAAATTCCCTACACATGTACCAATATGTATATATCCACCTATGTATCTATATATATATATATATATATATATATATATATATATATGCGGGATAGAATCTAACATTAAAAGGCAATTAGTCCTGCAGGACTTTTATAATCAACTAGTCCTTGAAGTAATGAACTAGTCCTACATGTTCACGAGTGCTAAAATACATAACAATGGATAATTATGTCAGAAATCATCACTCACCCGACGGGATGAACTAAACTGAAAATCTACTCATCCTGTATTGTTTCTATTCATCTCAGCGACTGGATGAGCATATATTTCAAACCCTGATATATATATATATATATATATATATATATACACAATCATTTTCCTTTAAACCATACGTACGCTAACAATCAGGTCACTTTACATTGCTAGTGCGAGATGAAGACAACAAAGCAACTCGACATAATGAGCCGCAGTCATTACGGTTAAATACACATTTAACATAATTACTGTGTGCGCTCAAGAAAAATGCTTTTGCACTTGGGTTAGGGACATATAGGCGTAGGCCTTCTTAGTGCATGTAGTTAGTGCTTGTGGAGGTTTATTGGTGTATTTTATCCTTCACATATATGATGATGGAAAGTATACTGGGAGTATAAGCAGTTAGGTTTCTTTGGCCTCATGGGTAGAGCATGAGACTATTTACCTATGGCTATGGTCATTCTGTATGGGAGGTCGCAGATTCATGCCTCGGGTGTGGCACTATTGTAGGAGGAGGCATTAATCCAGCCAGGCCAATGGCAAGGTTTTCTCCACCAAAGATGCCATATATTTTAAATTCTAAATTTATTTATAATTAGTAAATTACAGACCATTTGTGGCTCCCCGATTTGAGGTTGCCAGCCACGTTAAAAACTGCCATTTCGGTTATTGTCATTCTGTTTGTAGAGACTGTATTATGCCAGTCTGTTGCACTGCAAAGCTTGTTGTTGCGCAGTTATATGGTTTCCATAGTGGACAATACAGGTCTATTTTAAGGCACTTTCCATTGTAGTATTATTAGTATGAATAGTAGTAGTTAGTAGTAGTAGTAGTAGTACCAAAGCAGCAGCAGTAACTGAAATATTTTATGGTGATAGAAGGTTTTAAAGTAATAGAAGCACTAGTAATAGCAGTAGTAGTTGTCATAGTAGTTGTTGTGGTAGTAGCAGTTGTAGCCATGCTTTGAATAATTTATTTTCATTCTCCCTTGCGTATGTGAAAAGGTGAAGATTCAGTCGATGATTTTTTAATTTCTCACAGATATGGGAAGGGGGTTTTATTTTGCTAATAACACTTCACCAAAAAAATACAACTACCCACATGTTTTGAGAGTTCACCAAACCACAATAAAAAAAAAATCAATAAAATATTGCCAACAACTCTAAAATACAGATATGTTTATATTTTGTTCAAATTTATGTGTGTGTATATATATATATATATATATATATATACATATATATATATATATATATATATATATATATCAGGTATATATATATATATATATATATATATATATATATTGCACATAAACAACCCTGACACAGAGATAATAGCTCAAACCTCAGTAACAAATTTTGCCATTTTACTAATATATATATATATATATATATATATATATATATATATCCTACAACGGTTCACTAATCATGTCAAGAACAAGTATTAATCAGTATAATGTCAGGTGCTGAGCTATTTGTGACGCACAACAGAAAAATAATTTTTTTAACAATTTCGAGCTGCCACATCGATGATAAAGATGGAAAACAATCAAAGTAGTGTTCAGACGAGGATAGGGAAGAAATACGAAGTCCAAAACCAGCCTCTATATCTAAAATACGTCAACACCACCAGCATTGATGCCGTGGTGCAAGTGGTGCCCAGTCATTTTGTGGAATTCTTGTGGAAACAAGGTCCCACAAATCCATTTGGATATTCAAGAGTGAAAAGTAGTGGTAATAGTGGTAGTAATAGTGGTGGTGGTGGTGGTGTTGGTGGTAGCAGCAGCTTGAGTAATAGTATTAATGGTGGTTATGACCATAATATTAACCATTATATGCCACAGTTTTCATCGATGTATCCCTTCGTCTAATTTATCAATAATTTTTTTCATATTTCTTTCTTCCACTTTAGCTCAGAGAGTCGAACAAGTAAGTAATATTTCGTCTAATGGTCTCACCTTTATCATATAATAATGATAATGTTAAAAAAAAACAGCTAGACTACCCTAGTAACTCCTACCATTGTTCTCCTAATATGAAATTCACATGTTTTAAGAAAACAGCTACAATAATTACAGAAAAATTATTTACTTTGATCTAGAGTAATCAAGATGGTGGGATCAGTAATAAAAGTAAGTATCAGGTGTGAGATAGAATACTTTAATTATACTGAAGTATAAATTGTAATATATTAATGTGTGTGTGTGTGTGTGTGTGTGTGTGTGTGTGTGCGACCCGTCTTAACAAAATGCATCAGACGTTGGTAAAACTGATTTTCGTAAATGAATGTTGATTTTGTGGAAAGAAATCGGGATTTGATAAATTTGGAAATTTCCCCCTGAAAACGATTCTTTAGTATTCCTTTCATTGACTGCCACCTTTGTCATCCTCTCACTAAGCGTTCAGTTAAACTTCCTTAAAACAAAGCCGAAAATGGCATTCTCTGTCACTAATTTTGGGATTCAAATCAGAATGATCACTGCGTAGGTTAACACGTGATCAGTCCACAATTGGATAAAAATTTTGCTGACGGATGTCTTCTCCGGTATCCATTACGCTTCGAATGGACCACGCCAGCCGTGCAGATAATTGCGATTATGTGGTAGCAACAGCCTCGGAAGCGATTCTCATCGATTCAGTGTGCTTCGGAACAGATGCACGTCACTGCTGACCTAGATCCTGATAGATATGGTGTTGGATTGCGTGAGATATGAATTAATCCGCTAATTCGTTTCCAAAGAAGGTTTCGTAATCGTATTAACTGATTATTATGATAATGACGTTATCTTCTAAGATCGGCCCCTGGTAACCATAGTAACTTTGAGAATAATTGTACCAAATATTTTGCATCAACTTTGAAGCCCATTTTCTCACTTCAGATATTTCTACCCCATATGTGTTTGTCAAGCATATATGAAAGAAGATATTCTACTCTTTCCAGTGATCCAAATAAACCAATTATCTAAATTACTGATGTCATACTCATTTTGTTAAGATGGGTCTCACAAATATATATATATATATATATATATATATATATAGCATAATTCAAGAAATTAAGATACTAGTAGGTAACAGACTTTTTTTTATGTCTCTTTTTTTGGTCTTATACATCACTGCACAATCCATACTGCAACGGTTTTCTGTTTTTCAGAATTTCAGCAACTGAAACTGGTTGGTGACGAAACGCTGCGTCAAAAGCGGGGTGGATTGAGAAAGGTTATTCCAGAATATAGCTCTTCGCACAACAACAATCAGCAGAACAATATTGATGATGATGACGATGGCGATGAGAGCGGTGGCATAGGAGGTATTAAGAACATTTTGAAGAAACTCGCCAAGCAATCATCCCTGTTCCGGGGTTCTCCAAAAATGGGTTCGTCCGAACCAAAAACGAAGACGCTTCCCGCCAGGAGTCTCCCTCAGCCGCCCCCCACATCGCGACCATTGCCCAACATGAGCAGTAATGATTCCAGCAGGTCTTCTGCCAGTAGTGACAACAGTTCAGGTAGTGGTACCTTTGTGCCACCTCGTCGTGTAGGTAGGCAAAATATGAACAATGCATTCATGACAATTATTGCCGGTATGATTTTAGGGAATAAATTACAGTCTGTGTGTGTGTGGAGGGTGGCATGTACTTTAGAAAATACTCGAGTACAAGTATGAGTACATGGTTTTTTGTGAGTAAAAGTACAACTATGAGTACTTATTTTATCAATGTACTCAAGTACGAGTACATTTCAAAGTACTCAAGTACAGGTACGAGTACAATTTATTCACATTTACTCAAATATAACTACTATGTAATGTGAATCGGGGGACCTGTGACTAATTTATTTGAAGTTTGTTATTTCATAATAGTTCATATTGACAGTTCATGTTGACATGTAGGAGGTGTTGGATCTAGATCTACATAGACACATACAGTAGCTGGTTTAATACACATAGACAAATATATCAATAACATTATATACTGAAGTACTCAAGTAAAATTATTCAATAATTAACAACAATGCAAACATATATTTCAATCTTTGTTTTATTCTTTTATTTAACCGTATTAAATATGTTAGGCAGCCTGTGTGTGTATTTATATTTATTTATTTATTTGGGCACCTCCATGGTCTAATTGGTAGCGCGTTAGACCACAGATCACTACCATCTGAGTCTGAATCTCACCGTGGGCATATCTGAAAGGTGTTTCATCTTCAACTTCACCAATAGCAATGACCCATTTCGACTTTTTCGAGTCTCCATCAAATTCCAGGCAGTGATCAAGTACCTGATCGCTTTCATCAGACAGTAATCCAGATTATGAAATTTATGGCATTTTTCAATTAAACTTGACTAACAACAATAATGCCATCTTCCATCATACAGACAGCAAGTGGGTTGTTCACACCATTTTGTGAAGGCGGGAGCTAATTACTGGATCAGTAGGAAAGCCTTCACCACTGATAAATTGGGCTTCCACCAAAGATTGATGATTGATGGTCAATGGCTGCATGTTATAATTATATATGTTTTATTTCTAGTGGCCCCATTACCACCTGCACCAGCCCAGACACCAGCAAGTCCGATAAAACAGGTAGTTGTTCTTTGCGTACAGTCCAGCGTTCATTTACCCGCCTGCACCTTCATGTATTTAGATCACTGATATGGATGTAGTCACGTCATGCATGTACACACAAACACGTGCCCACCCACAAAATATTAACTACTGAAATGGTTAATCAGATTGGCATGTTCACACACACACACACACACACTGTAATGCATAAATGTGCACATAGGTGGATGGGTGAGTGAGTCAGTTAATGAGTGAGTGAGTGAATCAGTGAGTCAGTCAGTCAGTGAAATAAACCTTAATCAACTACATTATATTGCCCAGTAATAAATGTGCATTTTATCTGAAATAAATAAGATTTTTTTATTAAATATATTTTTTGATTATCAAATCGATGTATTTGATTTTTTCAACATTCGTAAGAAATAATATGCAATTCTGAAAATAAATAAATATGTGTAATATCATAATATACCCAATAGGCTGAACATTTCATTCTTAGCATTTCTAAAGAATTAAAGCGAAGCTGTTATGTACAGATTTAAACTTTATTTAAAAATACATACAGTTAAATCAAATATAATCTGAAAAATTTAAAAACAAAACAATATCTTGATTTTTCCATGTTGATTAAATCGATGATTGAATCAGTTTCATTAAATCAACGCCAACCCTGCACGAAACAGCGTCACTGAATGTTCAATGTTTTTCTCTTCTTTGTGTCGCAGTATAACAGAAGAGTAGAAGATGAAATGTGGTATTTTGATATCGAAAGAAACGAAGTGCAGGATAAACTGGAATCAAGCGTATGTAATCTACCTCTGGTTCTCTATATTCCACTTATCTCATTGGACATATCCATCAACAAGTCTAATTCTTTGCTGGCCGCAGCGCTGTGTATTCAGTTGCTAAATTTTATTGCCGTAGTTTAATAGAATCGACGCCTTCAAATTGTCCAAGAAGATTCCATTTTTTTTTATTTTGATCAAGGTGTGTCATAGATAGAAAGTTATGACTTACCCATGAAAATCTTTTTGGGTGTTTTTATATATATATATATATATATATATATATATATATATATATTTATTTACATATATAGTTTCTGTTGTCTCTCTTTTTCTAATATAGATCATTACTTTTAATGGTTTATATATACATTCTATAATCTACAGCCTGGCATGTTCTTGGTACGACCAAGTAAACTCGGCGGTCCACGTTCACCGTACACTTTGTGCGTCTTTCATGGCACACGCATCTACAACTTGAACATCAGACTCAGAGAAGATGCCTCATATGCACTCGGCACTCCTCATGCAAATGAGAAGGTATGATATATACTTACAGGAGCTAAGCATTGTCAGATGCTAAAACAATCTTGAATCCATGGGTTTGGGTAACCTACCGTATTCATCACTATATTTGCTGATGTTGGCTGCTTCAGTGCCATAGTTGTGAATGTGCGAGAATTGGGATGGGTACTTCATAAGATTGTTCTATTTATAAACAAATATAAAGGCATTGGTCAATGAAAATATGCATATTTTGAAATCTACAATTACTCAGGCATTGGTGTGGGCATACAATTTTTAGTTGTTGTGCAATGAACCGTGGTCACTCCAGGTCAACAGATACATTTCCATACAATATGCCAAAATTCAGTTACAATGTTTACTGTTGTATCAACTGTTTATCATGTATGGCTGACTTTGTGTTGTCATACAAAATCAGTGCAGCCTTAACACCATTATTGTGCAGCTCATATTTAAGAGGATTTTCACCAGCTGCGCCAGACCATTCATCTGGGATAATATAATGGTTTAATCAACAGAATAAAGTTTATTACTGGGCAAGTGTAAATCCTGGGTGTAAATCACGCCCAGGCGCACGTGGCTCACTTCACTCACTTTTTTTTCAACAGCCACTCTCATGCCTGAGAATAGTAACTCATAATCGGAGTTCATGTCTGTCTTACCTTCGATATTAGGCTTTATTCAACTTAAAAGGACTGGTAGACATCACAAGGCTCTAGTTAAGGTGAAGGTCATTCAGTGAGGGAGTGTTCATTTTTACACAAATGTCAGAACCATACAGAGCCCATTATAATAGTTTTTTTCTGCTCCTGATTATGACATTTACTCTGACTTCTGTGACTCATTCTTGTCGAGTTAACAAGAGAAATTAATAATCATAATTTCGACCAATTATTATTATCATTATTATTAGTTGTGATTTGTTTATCTTCATGCAGACGTTCAAGAATGTAGCAGAGATGATCAATTATCATCACAACAACCCAATCACATTGGCCGGCCAAGACAGAAGTACAGTTCTCCTCACCGAGAGTCCCATTCGTGATGACATTTATGATCAGACCATGTGATCGGTGAGGTCGGACTGACCGGCGAGTGATCGAAGATGTTGTTCTTTGTATAAGGATGTTGTTCTGGTGGATAGCTTCTTGTAGCAGTAACTGGATTGCTGATCTGTGTTATTGTGTGTGTGTGTGTGTGTGTGTGTGTGTGCCTATATATTGAATCAGTGTGCCATTTAACATTAAGTGACTCCTCGTGAAAGATTATGCTATTTAAAAATTATATTCTCTTACAAAGTCTCCTTCTATACAAGAGATCACCTGGCTGGTATTGAAATATATATATATATATATATATATATATATATATATATATAAAATTAATCAATATATATATATGTTATTCATAATTTGTTATTCAGTGACTAGTAATATTTATAAGATAGTCTATCACATTTAGCAGAGGTTTTTTTAAATCATCTTTATTTCTCATACACACAAACAACAATATATACATAACCAGAAACCACTTTTAGCATAATGTCAAAAACATATATTGCAACATAACACAAGACATGAAATACATATATAATTAGTAATATTCATAAGTAATTATCGTGGTAATAAAAGTATGACTTGATGAAAAATATGAAAATAGATTATCACAATACATTAAATACATAGCCCCATATGTTTCTGAATTGTTCTTCTGAATTGTACATTGCTGGATGCATATTTTTTCCTCAACTTTGAGTTTGTTTTTTAGCAGAGTTCACATTGTTTACAGGAGATTAGTTGGAGCAGCATTGTTTTTTATATTAAGTTCATTTGATAGAATTTGAGCTGTCCACGTTTAATACGAAAGTGGGCACTCCCTGATGAATAATGATAAGCTGTGCAGTTGTCTATATTCTAACAGTATTGAGAAGCTCAGCGCCTTTATTTAGTAGAAATGTATTGTTCATTAATCAAAACAGACGTTTGTAAAACAAATACACACACACATGTTATATATATAACTTAGTCAATGTTTGCGACATGTAGTATATGGTCAGATATATAGCCAAATATCGGGGTAATCCTACTGACCTATATATATATATATATATATATATATACCACAGTTACTAATTACTTAAATATATAGATAATTATCTAACAAATATACAGAGGTTTGTACTTACATGTATATGTTGATCATGTGACGTTAGGCTTCATTAATTGTCATCTATGTGCGTGGAGTATCAATGTTAACAAGAAAGGTATATTTAGGTGTCTTTCAAGAAACAGATATATTTAGGTGTCTTTCAAGAAACAGATATATTTAGGTTTCATTTAATTTTGTTATTGACCTATTGCTTATCATATATAAATGCTTTATGCGTTTTCACTGAATAAAAAAATATATTTATTTCATGCAGTATTTGTGTGCGCGCGTGTGTGTGTGTTAGTAATGTAGAATAAGGCACTGGCACAGAGAAACGTGAATTTAAACTCGGGATCTAGAGTGACTGTTTCTATGCGAACAAGGAGAGTTCGGTTATCTCAAAAGTTTGGATCGTAAGCTAACATAATCCGGTGGCAGTTGAGTTGTTTAACCTCGATGCCGGTTCCACCCGGGAAACCCACTCCAGGAAGACGAAGCCCACAAGCACGTTTACAGTTTAGGCCGGCTTCGAAACCAGAACCCTGCATCAAACAAAGCCCTACATCAGACAAAGCCCTAAAGCAAAGCCCACACCAAACAAACCCCTAAAGCAAACAAAGCCCTACACCAAACAAAGCCCTATACTAAACAAACCACTACACCAAACGACGCCCTACACCAAACAAAGCACTACACCAAACGACGCCCTACACTAAAAAAAACTCCTATACAAAAGAACGTCCTACACCAAACAAAGCCCTACACCAAACAAAGCCCTATACTAAACAAACCACTACACCAAACAACGCCCTACACCAAACAAAGCACTACACCAAACGACGCCCTACACTAAAAAAAAACTCCTATACAAAAGAACGTCCTACACCAAACAAAGCACTACACCAAATGATGTCATACACCAAAAAACGCCCATCACTAAAAAAAACTCTTATACCAAACGACGTCGACCATTCGTTGATTTCCCCCGAACGGCAATTAGTGAAAAAGCGCCAGCAAAATATCAGAGGGCTTCCTTCTGTGACCAAAACGTGAAAAGAACATCAATGACAAACCAACTGGACACCCGATATAAATAAATAATATTAAGTTATGTCTCAACAGGCAGACGATAGCATATGTGGGCGATATATATATATATATATATATATATACACACACAGACACACGAAAAAACACGAAATTAATTCATCATCGGATACCAACTAAATTAAATTAGTATGTGATTTCTTTTAAACCAAAAACACGAAGTTAATCTGGAAATAAACTGTTAAGCAAGGCTATCATAATATGCTTATTATATATATATATATATATATAATATTTCCCAGATAACATAGTGAGCTCCGGTGGCCTAGCGGTTAAGCACCCGGCACTTGGTGCCAACGGTCGCGGGTTCGACCCCCGTAAGAGGTCGAAACTTTCCAGGGATTAATTTCTCGGCTCACTACATCGTGGGTGGCTGACCACGTTAAATGTCGCTGCCGTCTTCACTGAATTATTTAAAATAAAGGGGGACGTTAAAAACCCCCTGAGGACGTAAAACACTCTGGCAGTGACCACCCTCAGGGTATTTCGGCTCCATCTTTCCGTACTGCTCCCCTGTGAGTGGTGGGGAGGAGGTTTCTCAACCACTCCAACATAGAGGCTGTGCTGATTAAGCGACAGCCTGGTGATTCTCCCCGAACAACAAAACCAAACCAGATAACAGTGGCTGATGAAAGGTCCCGTACAATGATGCTTTAATTATAATGTATCTAAAACACAGCTAGAACAATTCCTATGATAAATCGATCAAAATTCACTTCAGTATCCACATATTTTGGGAATAGATTTAAACCTTTCAAGAGTATCGCAAGAGTATCTGTTCGCCCGGCACAAAAATTAGGTCCTCAGAAGTTAAAGGTCACCGACACCAGGGGGCTGTATCGTGTTCTCACTTTCCATTTTTCTTTCGGACAAAGGTTTCCGGTCGGCAGATATGGAGTCGATTCAATTCCGGAAATGGAATTGATGGTAAATTATTTATTAAAAAAATGGAATTGATAAATTTTGAATTGGAATTGAAGTTTCCTACAAAAAAATTAATCCATAAATTAATTCACCATTTAATTTTTTAATTCAGAAATATGTATTCCATGACAATCCAGCTTGGATTATAAATACTCGGAGTAGGTATTCCAAGTAGGTACTCGGAGTACCTCTACTCATAGTAAAAAAGTCAGTAAAATACGGATTTCGAATTGATAAATGTGATGTGGAATTGTCTAAAATGTAAGATGCTACCTTCAGGAATATAAGTTTATGATGTCCTAGGATACTGGAGGTTACAATAACGCGTCTTCATCTAACTTTGGCAATGACTGATAACGTTCAGTCACAAGAAGACGCTTACAGAATTTCATATTATGTTTGTCCGTCCGTCCAAAGTTAGACCTAATGTCATATGTTTCCGGGGGTTCTCCAAGGGCACAACAACCTGGGCACTTATCTCCACTAATAACCATATACTAAATGCTTTCAGGCGTATATCTCGTAAACAATTTACCTGGTGTATCCCCGTGTTTCCACGAGTTGGTGATGCGCCCAAATCGAAAACTGCATTTCTGATACAAAATGGTCACATGTTGGAATATGAGGATATTGGAACCAGATCGTAGAGAAAATAGCAAAACATTCGGCTCGTCGTATTGTCGCGTTGATCTTAAAATATTATCTCCGAGGTAAGTTTGAACTATCGCTGATCGTTTTATTACAGGTACCATAGTAACCTTCGACCTACATTTCCAAACAAGTGTGTCAGTTGCTTTCGTAGTTGTCGGAAGAATATCCTAGCCAAGATGATGGTACCATGTGACAAGTCAGATATACAGTTATTTATTGAGATACATCAAATTAATTGTTATATAAAGCGTTTTACTTTAAATCACTCGATAGATTTCCTCAAATACGAACACTTTCATGACATTATTTGCACAATATAATATAATACACCAGAGAGCTTAAATATAGAGAGGCGTTACTCTTGCCGCGCCATGTTGAATTTTGAACCAGTGGCGCTCCCCAGCGACCGGAGGTATTTCTCAGATAAACAAAAGCTCTCTGGTTGTCCACATGTGATCATGTACATGTGTGCCGCATGATTGAAATGAATTGCCAATACTAGTACTGTATGTTACATGGTCACATACTCTTATTAATTAACACTTTAATTGTGCACACATGATATCGCAAAAACGAAGCTATGAAACTGTAAATAAAAAATTAAGTGATTTCACAGCCCAGCCACTTAATTCATAGCCTACAATTTGCGATCACTTGACAGCTGATCAGAAAATAATTGAACATGGTTTAGGTTATTTCACAGCTTTGTGTGTGGAAGGTGTAAAAGTTTTTTTTTAATGAAAACAATTAGGTATATATGAGGTAAATGCATACAAACATATTTTCATCATATCAGTTTATCATAGTCCATACATTTTTATTTATTTGGATATATACATATAATGATATATACAGCTATTATAACGCAATCATAACACAATTTACCATATATTCATCATGTCCGTTTATCATATATTAACTAAAATAATTATAAGTTCATTTAAAGTCTACACCTCAATAATATAGACCATGCAATATAGGCCTGCCCAGCTGAGAACAAAGAATACACATGGAATATTAACAATGTTTATGTTTGTGTTAACATGTTAGAGATAGAGAAATTAGTACTTTCATACAATAAGCGGCATCAAATATCTTGTGCTACGGGTTCATCTATAGTTACAATCAGTCATTTGTTATCAAATGGACAGAATAACCCAGACTGCTTCCAGCTCTAAACAACCACTACTACAAAAATATGACATTTAGTCCAGATTAGTGAAGTGTTTAAAGTTAGACAGAATATACCCAGAAATGTAATAGACACATGCATTGACTACTGTAACAGATAACACCAGTAAATCTGTATCCAAGAGATTGGCCTGTTTACATGGTATCTCATCATCATAGAACCTCAAGGACTGAAACAGAACAATACCTTGTAAAATAATGAATTGAACCAAGTGCATACACAATGTGTAAACACATGTTTTCCTTTTTTTCAAGTTGGTTAAAGAATTTGATATGCATTTAAGTTATGAAGAGAAGTATACCAATTAAAGCACATGAGCTGAACATTCAAGTACTAATTCAGGTGCTGGTAATCCTTTTTTGTGTTAAGATATGAAATGGGCTGACAAAATTTCATGGGTTTGATGCCTTGTTTCATATTTAATTAATTTTATAATACCAATTTTTAATATGTTTCACCATTAATATTTATAAATATTAATTACCATCACAGCTGGGCCTGTCTCCTGTATAGGTCTCCTATCTGTTAATACATTCCTCTTTGATTTCAGTGGATGCATGCGGTGGATTTAGTACATAAAAAATAGTTGGAATAGCATTCTAGATAAGTTTATCTTTTCTCTGGTTCATGAATTCCGTTTCAGTGAAGTGCATATCATACATTCGACAATTAGTATTCAAGTAATTTAAATCTTTCCTCATCATATTTCTGAACGACAACAATTAATAACCCATCTTTTACTTCTGTCAATAGAAAAAATAACAAAATAAATGTTCCTACCACTAGTTGAGGCATTTAATAATTAATTTCATAACATTTAAATTATAAATAGAAGTCCATATATATCTATAAGTTCCAGTTGTGTACGTGTAAGTTGTGTACGTTGTAATTAGGGAAACATTATCTGATTATAGTAATGTAATTTTAGAAGTCCAATTATATTATTAACAATAACAAAGTATAATACACCTCCCGCCCATATCATCTTCAGTGGCTCCAGTACATGTAACTGTAAGCTTATGTATATCTTACATACTCATTTGTGATTAATAGCTTGATATTGTTCAATAAAATTTAATAAGATCTTGCTTTGGCCTACTGCTTGGGTCAAGTAGGTGCGTGTCTACTTCAAATTGTTATGCTTATTTTTTAAATATCCTTCATTTAAAAAAAAGCCAGATCATATCAATGTCTTTATTTTTGCATACTTTTCCTGTTACTGCAGCCGAAAGCGGCGTAGAATGAACCAGCGCCATTAGGCGCCATGTTAACGAATGGAGCTGTCCGTGATAACCTGTCCCCGGTCGCCAGAAGGGCTGCGCTCCTTGAATTCAAAATGGCCCCCCATGTTAAAACGCGAAGTAACACGTCTTGTTATAAATAGTCTTTGCTATTATGCACCTTCAAGGCCACCTTACTTGGAGGAAGCTAAGGTACTTCCGGTTGTACTTGATGGCTAGCATTGACCTAAAAGAAAACTAGACCGAGCAGTCAGTGGTGTTTGAATGAGCGGCCATGACCAAACAGCGATGACTTCCGGTAGTGGCAAAAAGCAACGTTGAAGCGGCTGCGCTTCGATTTTGAACCTATGAATACGGACATTTATTGTGATGTGTGCATTATAATTTTGTGTGTGCAGACAATCTGTATTATTATTGTCCTATTATATGTCCGTAGATCTAGTTTAGTTGGGATCAAACGCCAGAGACAGGCCAGAGACGAATAGGCTAAATATAATAATAGTTAAGCTTAATTTCCCGCCAAAAAACTACCCTTTGATAGCTGTTTTAAATATGTTCATTATACTTACCGATGACAAGATATTCCTTTTTTTACTTTCACGCCCACGACTTATGCAACCATCGACACAACAATAATGTTTATAAACCCGATCCTGCAGTCTGCGTTCCTTTTTTCCACGACCGGAAGTTGGGGGCTGTTTGCCATCAAATTGGTAACCGTGTTTTTTTGGAGTTAATGATCGACCGTAAACAAATTTGAAATTGGCATCTTCAAATCAGTGAACTACTAATTTTCTTTCGCGGCGAAAATTAGTAAAACGAAATTTCCCCGCTCTCCCCCTCTCTCTTCCCTCCGAACACAACATCGTTAAGCTTAGACCAGATTTAATGTCTGTTTTGCTCTGCCTCACTACCTAGTGGGTGCCTGCGTGGTCTAATTGGTAGCGAGTTGGAGCACAGATCACTACTACCCGAGTTCGAATTTCGGCGTGGGCATATCAGAAGGGTGTTTCATCTTCGACTTCCCTTCATTACCTTCGGAGGTCGTTCGGCCCGTTTAGCCTACCATGTGCACAAAAGTGGCCGTGAAACACCAATCATCATCTGCTTCACTACCTTCGGAGTTCGTTCGGCCCAAAAGGTTGTGCACAAAAATGGCTCTAAAGAGCAACATTCACATTAAATATCATAGAAAGCGAACATCTTTGTTGCCGATTATGTGCAAGGTTCCGCACATTCTCGCCCCAGTTGGCTTCCTATTTGATTAATAGTTAAATTGGCGCAGAAATTACCGTAAGATTCGTCATACATATGTCATGTGCTATATTCATCAAAATGTAAACAGGACGTATACGTACACTTCGGACTTTGTACTTTTAGACCCCCTTACTGGAGATAAGGTTTAGTGTACCACAACAACAACAACCTCCCCCCCCACACACACACACACACCAAGCACACACTATATTACAGCCGATTTACTTATATTAATTATATTGGGTGACGTCGTACTGGTACCTACCTATATATTGTTGTGAAACTTGCTGGACGGGAAGTAGCTTAATGTTCGCGGTGTCTGATCCAGAACAGGTACGTACGTGGCGTGCGCGTAAGCGTGCGGGAATATGTTATGTATTGGTTTCTCGCTGTTTCACCCCCGAAACAATATGTGGCTGAATTTCGTGCGTGGATACGGGCGCGTGTGCGTGGGTGCCTGCACGGATGCTTAGATGTTTACTGCCTCGGAATTTGAATCTTTTTTAGTATTTTTTAGTACATTTGGTGCTTATTCATTAATGCATCATGAAACCGAAACGCTTTCGCTTTTACTTTGGCACATCTTCAAATGAGGAAATGGGGTGTAAACCTTGCTGATGTATGTACCACAGTAAATTGGTTAACAGTGTACGCTAACACGTCTTCCAAACTTGCAGTCGTAGTACTGCAATTTAAACCGAAAAAACTCAACTGACCTGAGTTTCATGTCTTGTTTCAGGTACAATGAGCTTTTCTAAGGAGAACAGTGTTCCACCCCCTCCAACTAGGGTAAGTCATGTGTGTGTGTGTGTGTGTGCGTGCGTGTGTGGTGATTGATATGTACTGCCACTTTTATGCACACAGTAAGCTAAATGGGCCGAGCGAACTCTAAAGGTATTGAAGCGAAGTCAAAGATTATTTGTGATCCAACACGCTACCAGTTAGACCAGTGTGTGTGTGTGTGTGTGCGTGGGTGCACGTACGTGGGTGCAATCATGCGTAAATGTATGGAGGCATACGGCATTTATTATTTCATAATTATATTGGTCGACGAACAAAAGCCACGGCACTATACATTGTCTTGCTTATGTAATGTAATGTTGATGAGACAAAATTGACAGTCTGTACCTGGCATATAAGAACGAGCATTTAAACAGTGCTTCTTTTGTACACATGATAAGCTGAGTAATCTCCAACGCTGATGATGCTCAGTGACAGATGAAAGGCCCGGCAGACAAAAATAAGCCAGGATTTGAGCCCTAGCTTCTGTTTGTTGCCCACCACGCTATCAGTTAGACCATTGTGATCACCTTTTTATATGATAGAATGACGAGATTTATATACTTATGATAATAAATGCGTACTTCATAAGATAACTTTGATATCACGATAAATATTAGTTGACTACCTGTTCGTTAATCAAGCCATAATAGTAACACCCACATTACAATTGACTACCTGTTCGTTTTTCTGGCCATAATAGTAACACCCACATTACAATTGACTCCCTGTTCGTTAATCAAACAATAATAGAAACACCCACATTACAATTGACTACCTGTTCGTTTTTCTGGCGATAATGGTAACACCCACATTACAATTGACTACCTGTTCGTTTTTCTGGCCATAATAGTAACACCCACATTACAGTTGACTCCCTGTTCGTTAATCAAACAATAATACAAACACCCATATTTACTATTGACTACCTGTTCGTTTTTCTGGCCATAATAGTAACACCCACATTACAATTGACTACCTGTTCGTTTCTCTGGCCGTAATAGTAACACCCACATTACAATTGACTACCTGTTCGTTTTTCTGGCCATAATAGTAACACCCACATTACAGTTGACTCCCTGTTCGTTAATCAAACAATAATAGAAACACCCATGTTTACTATTGACTACCTGTTCGTTTTTCTGGCCATAATAGTAACACCCACATTACAATTGACTACCTGTTCGTTTCTCTGGCCGTAATAGTAACACCCACATTACAATTGACTACCTGTTCGTTAATCAAGCCATAATAGTAACACCCACATTACAATTGACTACCTGTTCGGTTTTCTGGCAATAATGGTAACACCCACATTACAATTGACTACCTGTTCGTTTTTCTGGCAATAATAATAATAATAATAATAATAATTCTATAGCCCCAATATCCTCGAAAAGAATCGAGCTCATTGATGCATTTAGTACAGGGGTTGGGCAAACTCGTAGTCCAGGTACGATGCAAACTTCATCAACAATGATCAGATGACAAGGAAACTTAGAAAGGATAACCGAGTCTGAAAAGGTCAGTTTTCAAATGGTGACTGAAAGAAACTATGCTATTTGACGACTTAACGTGTTCAGAGTGAATTCCGAAGAGTAGGGACAACAACTAAGTCCCAGTATGAGTTTTAACCCTGGGAACAGACAACAAGTGAAAACCAAGAGTCAATTCTCTGGGCTTGGATGTTAAAGTAAGGATGGAAAATAGATTTGAATGTTCTCCAGAAGAAAGCGTTTGATAGGCAATAGTGCAGAGTTTGAAAATTATGCGAGATTGAACAGGTAGCCAGTGAAGAGAATTCAGAAGTGGGATAGAATGGAAAAAGCGAAGAGACCGTGTGAAAACCTTAGCTAAGCAGTTCTAAACACGCTGAAGTTTTAGAATATCCTTAGATGCAGGGTTATAACGAAGAAAGTTGCAGTAATCAAGCCTACTAGTAATGGGTGCTGTAGTAGTGACTTTGGCGGCTGAAAGAGAAATATAGCGCCGAATACGGCGAGGGTCACGAACATGGTAGAAGCAGGAGCGACATGTCAGAGAAACGTGTTTTCCTGAAATTAAAATCGCTATCAAATGTAACACCAAGATTACGTACAGTGTCTGATGGTTTGATGCTATGACTAATGATGCGTGTAGGGAAGGAATCAGTAAGTTTGTTGCGTTGTCTGTGTGTACTATAATGATGAAATCTGTTTTGATCGCAATGAGCGTAAGTCTATTGTTTGTCATCCGGCCAGAAATATCACTGAGACAGTCACCTGGCTTTTTAAGAGATCAGTCTCTGTTGTAGATAAAGATATGTATACTTGGTTGTCACCTGCATATAAATGATGGTCTAATTTATGGCTGTGAATAAGTGAGTTAGTGGTGTGGTATACAGAGTAAACAGTAGTTGTCCAAGAACAGAGCCTCGCCTAATTGTACAGAGATCTTTAGGTAGTTTTCTTACAATACAGTAAAACTCCCCTATTAAGGACAGCGAAGGGACTACATTAAAGTGTCCGTATTTGTTCAATATACTGTTGTTCATATTTCAATATCGTATGATTATTTTAATTATTATTTATTTATGTATATTACCTGAAATTTTCAGGCAATGTGGATTAAATTTCAGTTAGCAATAAACGTATTACCTGAACATTTCAGGTAATATACATATTACTTAATTTTACAGATTAATTGTAACATATTTGTATATTTGTGTGTGTATATTATATCAGACAACTGCATAAATAAACATTTAAAACCAAATATTCTTCATTTTCTAAAGACTGGTATGATTGAGGTTTGGTTGACCTTTTGACATTTGTCATCCAGACCTTCTTGTTTGCATACCCACTCGATAGGCAAATCAACAATGTTGATGTTGCGGAAGTAGCGTGGTTTCAGTGTCTTGCCACTTACTACAGCTGGCTGGAATAGTTGATTTACACACAATAACATGATCGGTCTTTCTTTTTATCCCTTGCCGCGGGTGCATCGCTGCCCCTTGACTGCCAGAGTTTTGTTGGGACGTGTGGCAGCTTCTTCACCAATACTCCCACACTCACCACTAATGGTGCATTCAGTGAGCCAAATTGAACGAGACAAGAAATATTCACATATCCAGTGAGTTGTTAGCCAATGAGAGACACGCAATGTGGTGATCAACTGGTGATCAAGATTTCTGGTGATCAAAACCGTGTGTGATGAAGAATGCTGCTTACTGAACGATTCTTCCGTGCTGTGACATCCCCAGACACTGCACTGTCCGTATTATGGGTGACGAAATTCAGGACTATGATTTGCTGTACGCAATCAGGATCTGTCCTTAGACATGATCTGTGCGCATGGGGAAATTCTACTGTACATCAGGATACACCATGTTAGCCATATACCAGACGTGTGACCATTGCATTGAATGAATCAAGGCACAATCAATCAAGGCACAATCCACCCACCTATTCAACCAATGACCCACCCACCCAAATATACCCAAATCCACCCAATTAGCCACCGACTTGCTGATTCGGTCGTTCACTGAGTCACTACACGAATGTAGGGTAGCGTACGAGCCAGAGAAATCAAACAGCGAGATATTGTTGCAATGATGTGAATGAGTCAAGAACTGTGTCAAAGATCATGAAAGCTTGCCATCCACCATTCTTCTACATAGGCCGTGGGATTTTCGTAAAACCACCTCGAGAGCTATCGATGTTTGATGCTGCTACGCACGCTGAATGCTGCCGATTGCTCAATGGTTGCGATTCGTATATAATTTGTATCCAACAAGTTCGCCAATTTGCGACTAATCTAGGAAGCAGAAGCCGCATAGGAAATCCTCTCAAAAGACAACTGCTTCTGGGTTGATCCAGGAGTGATCCACGATGGCTTAAGGCTGACTGGCAGCACGCTGTGTTCCACCATGATATCGGATTCCTTCTGGATAGAGTAAAAATGGTGGCGTTCAGATTACAAAACATAATGACGAGGCGGTACTACAAATTGCACCTTATTCAGTGCTTCGAAACCTTCTTTTATTCGCATAATCATTCCGGATCCATTTACAGTGCATATATAATCGGTACTACTGACTATATCAGAAATGCGCGGTAGCTTAAACGCATTGCTAATATTAGAGTGCAATTGCAATCTGCAACGTTAATCTGTTTGTATAGTATGGTGTCTTTATGTGTTTTATGTGTTCCGTTTTCATCGCAGTATGTTTTATGTGTTCCGTTTTTTCCAGATTTGTAATATTCACGAGAATTCTTCTTTTCCTCACAGAATCGCCCCCCTGCACCTTTACCCTGTACTGAAGTTCCGCCACCGATTGTCCCACCACAACTACCCCCTCGACCACAGAGGGTTCGTAAGAGCTAATGTCTGTGTATGCATGTATCGGTGTGAGTGTGTATGTGTGTGTGTGTGGTTGTAATATATATATATATATATATATATATATATATATATATATATATATATATATATATATATATATATATACAGTCAGAATCCATTAATCCGACAAGGTTTGTCACATGATAATATGTCGAATAAACGAAAATGTCGTTATATCGAGTCCGTGACATACCGGTAGTTTCTGACAAATTTAGAAATCATAATTGTATTGTTGAAGTTCGGGGTAGAGACCCCTGGCTGTCGCCTGTTGAGGACAGTCACCTGGTGTGGACTACTGTTATTATAACGATGGGCGAACTGAGAGTTGTTTAACACGGTGGCACCTCAGTTTACTATAAAAGTCACGTTCGGAGGAGAGAAAAAAGTATTACCAGTTGCCTGGTTGAACTAAAAACCTACTATAATGTCGCGGCCGGGATTCGAACCTCCGGCCTCCCGAACAGCACGGATTATGGGTACAGAAGCCCCACGCTCTTATCCACTAGTCCACAGGGGCAGACTGATCTGTCCTTGGTATGTGTAGGGATCTTTCTGGAGAAGTGGGGTAATGATGTCTGGTAGGAATGTTGATTTCCTTATGAGCAATGCTGCTAGGTGGCGGTCTGGAAGTTTGTAGTCTTCCGGGCGGAGATGACCTTTAAGTATTCTTCGGTGCTTCGGGTAGGCTGGGCAGTTGAACAGATAATGTACCGGGTCGTTCACTTGTTGACAGTGCCGGCATAGTGTTAGGGGTCACGGGCCGGTGAAGTTTCTTGTGTAAGTCCAGAAACGTAGTCTTCTTAGTTGGGTATCGACCAATCTGTTGTTGAGGATAGTATGTCCAACTACAGTGGTCTTCTGGTACCAGTTCTTTGATGTTGATGTGTAGTCTGTGTATATCGATTCCAGTCGATTGGAGATGAATCTGTCAACAAGATAATTGAATGTGCCTGGGGGTATGTTCGGCATATTCGATGACGTCTAGGCTCGTGGCTTCGTTTGCTAGTTTATCGGCTCGGTCGTTGTCCTCAAGGTTAATGTGGCTTGGAACCCAGTGGTGTATTACTTGGATTCCACGCTGCTTGAGGGCTGATGCCGTGGTGTATATTTCTGTGATGATTTCGGGATAGGTGTGGAAATTGGCTGTGGTGATGATGGTTAGTGTTCCCATAGAGTCTGAGTTGATGATGACTCTTTCATGGATAGTTTGTCTCGATATCCATATTAGCGCTGCTTTGACTGCATGCAGCTCAGCTAAGGTGATCGGGGTGTGGTTTGGGATTCTGCCTCTTATTTCTTCGTCTTTTTCTTTGATGAAGCAGGCCCAAGCTGTAGTTCCGTTATCTTCGGAACTGGCGTCGGTGTAGATGTTGATGGCTGGTGTTCGGCTTTCATTCAAGTAGGCAATTCTGTTTATTGCTTCTATTGCTGCGCCTGCTGGATCAACTTTCTTCTGGATGGGATTATGTATGATTACTTGTATGGGTGGTTCTAACCATGGAGCACGTTCGTTCGACACTGATGGGATGATTGAAGGTAACCCGATTTTTTTCTGAAGCGAGGCAGTCTTGATTGACCATGATGCGTCGTTGAAGACTCTGGGATCTTTTTGTGTTTCTTCTTGGATACGCTGTATAATGTCGGTCTGAATGGGTTTGGTAGAAGCTCTCAGTAGATATGTGGCCGTTTCCCTCTGTATTAAGAGTCGGAGGGGCAGGATTCCTGATTCTCTGTATATCATGGTGGAGTTGGTTTCGTTGGGTAGCTCCACTGTGTAGGGAAGTGGTACTCTTTCCAAGTTCTGTGAGGCTCTGTTGCAGGCCTGTAGAAGCACAGTATAACTGACTGTATCAAGGACTTATTCAGGGTTATAAGCATCTTGGTGTTGATGCCAATCTTCAGATTGATGATTGCCTTGATCATGTTGAATCTGGAGTTTACGTTTTTATGCTACGTGTTGAATATGAGTCTTCTGTCTATGGTTACCCCGAGATATCTATAGTCGTTGACCATTTCTAGGTTTTAGCTGGAGAGAAGTATAAGCCTAAGCTGTTGGTTGCTTTGTTTACTGCGTTTATGGCTTTCTGAAGTTTCTCTGCTGGTTTACTTCCGTGTGAAATCAGAATAAGGTCGTCGGCATAAGCAAGGATGTCTACAGATATTGATCGAGTGACAGTCAGGACGACCTTGAAGATGGTGGAAGATATTGTTGACCCTGAGGACAGCCAGTAGTGAGATCGTGGGGTCGGAGATGATTCCTTGAATCTTTACTTTTAACTTTCTGTTTGTTAGAAAGTTCTCTACCCATGTGATGATCCTCCCAGATATGCCCAAGGAGATAAGGGAGTCGAGCATTGAAAGATGATCAATGCGCTCGAATGCCTTGTCCAAGTTCATGAAGGCGTTGGACACTGCTTTGCTTCTTTTGGGGCATTTTCTGGTTGCTAAATGAACGATGGCGTCTATAGTTGATCTGTGTTTGACGAAACCGAAGACATTTTTCGTCTTGGGGGTTTTCCACTGGAGTCTTCCTAGGATCATTCTCTCCATGATCTTTGAGAGGGTGGACAATAGGGAGATTCTTGAAGGAACGTGGGGCTTTGGCGAAGAAAGTGTAGGCAAAGCCATCCTCTCCAGGGGCTGTATTTCTATGTTATTGTCTTAGTGGTAATTGTTCTTTGGGAGCCGTGATGGTGTTCTTGGGTAGAGTGGTCTGGTCTGTTCTAGTTGTGAAATTTCACAACTTTGGGGTTTACAGTTTTGGCTGTCGGAGCATTTGTCCCACTGTTATTTCTTGAGGTCGAAGAGCTGCCTTTTGGTTGCTTGCTTTGGCAGAGACGAAGTTTTCCTCTGCTTCGTTCAGTTGGGTTAGCCTTGAAACCTTTGGTGAGCTGGCTTACTTGTTTCGTCCATTTTGTTTGGGGGGGGCTTCTGGGTGAAAGAAGGAACGAGTAGACTAGGTGGTCTTTGTTCTTGGGATGGGGATTGCTTCCGTCACTGCTGTGTTTACGTCGTGAAGTAGTGATTGAAGACGATTGTCGATGGATGGATTGATGGCGGGTCTGGATAGTTTCTTAATTTCTTCGCAAATAGATCCTAATCTGCTTTCTCTGTGATCCATCAGGGTGGTATATGGATCCCTGGAACCTTATGGAATACACTGGTAATATCGATGCTGTTAGCTATGTGGTCTGAGGTGAGTCTTTCATTTTCGTGCCAGTGTGTAACTGTGAATAGCCGTGGGGACACGATGACTAGATCTAGTGTAAAGCCGTAAACCGTGGTTGCAACGTTTGGATCATTTATTACGATGCTCTCGAATTTGTTTAATTGGTCTAGTAGAACCTGCTGTTGCTTGGTCTAAGTCAAATAGGTGGCGTGGAGAGACGTATGTGTTGATCAAATCAAGTGTTGTATTCTTGAATCCTTGTACTTGGGGATGGGGACATGTGGCACGTCAGCTCTGACTGCTGTGATGAGTCCTCTCTCAACTGTGGGAGAGTTGGATAATCTAGCCTTGTGGTACGCAATGTATGCAGGGAGTTTTGGTGGTGGAGCATTCTTGGTAAGTGTCTCATGGAGCATGATGGTTTATGGGTGACTGTCCTGAATGGTGGTTAACAGGAGATTTCTGTTTGCTTGGAAGCCTCTGATGTTCCAGGAGATGATTGTGAAGTTGACTGAGTTGGGGGTTTCGACGGGATCTGGGTTGGGTTCTTGGTTGCAACTTCCTTGGGTTGTCGGGGGGATTTCTGTACCTTCTGTTGTTTTGATTATGGCACTGTCCAGGACCGAGAGGAGCATCTGATCTTGGGCTATAGATTTGTCTGCTGCTATTAGGTCATCCTGTGCCTTGTATAATTCCCTGGGAAGTGTTTTGATGAGTTCCTTGATTGTGTCTACTGTCTTCATCAGGTGATTCATATGGGCCAGGACTGCAGTGACCGTTGTGGTGACAGATTTATCTGTGGTTACTTGTTGGACTTTCTTTGCTTCCCGGATTACAATCCTCTTGTCTGGTTGGGGAAGTGGTGGGAAGGCTGATTGTTGAAGGCATACTGGTTTCTGTACCTGCTGTGTCACCTTCCATGCTTGCGTGGTTGCTGAGATATTGTCTTCCATGGTCCCTGAGTCTGTTGTGGTACTGTCCATGGTGCTTGGGTCTGCTGTGTTACTCCCTTCCATGGTGCTGGGGTTGTTTTGGTTACTATCTGTCCTTCTGGGTTGGTCGTCTTCCGTAGCAGTTCGAGCCCCATCCTCTCGTGTATTGTGTATATCATGTTGATTCTTGAAGGGCACCTTTTGTAAGCTGGGTTGTGACTTCCCTGGCAATTTATACATTTCGGGGTTTTTTGCTTTTTTTGCAGCAGACGTAATGAGCTGGGGCGTTTTTGGACCTTGTTTCCCGTAGTGGTAACACCTCGGACGGTACCTGCATACCATTATGGTGTGGTTCCATCGATGGCATTTGAAGCATTGTGCCGGTTCTGGTACATATCTTCGTATGGGCATGGGTCTGTAGAAAAGGAATAAAGATATACCTCCGTAAATATATACCTTGGTATTTAAACTAATATTCAATAACCGTGCGCAAGATACGGAATGGCATGGAAGCGATTGATCATTTTCTTGTTTGTTAATTACAGACATTATAAAGAAATGCTCGTGTCACTTAGTCCATCAGATTAACTCATTGGAAAGATCACACATCTGTGTTTGTAATTAGCCATGAATGATTATGGCAATGGAAGCATCGTGTATCGGTGTGTATGATCAAAGGCGGTTGTAATTGGCTAGATATAGCAATTATCGCGGGTGGGCAGGTTAATGAACCGTTACTGACAACATGTTGGTGTGTCTTGCATGACTGAACCAGCGGAAATATTCAGCAACATTTTCGTGTTGTCGGATTATCGAGGTCATTTCACGTTTAAATGTCACATTCTGTTGGCGAAATGAAGTGTCGTAGTTGGAACGCGGAACACGATTTTATCGGATTAAAGAGTCATTCATAATAGAGCTAAATCCGTCACAGGCAATAATAATGAGTCGGGTGGTGGATTTGTCGGATAAACGATGTCCGGATTAACGGGACTGTATATATATATATATATATATATATATATATATTTACGTATTGTGCTTTTTTAGTCTGTTACTTAAATATTATGAAATATTCTATATTACTGTATTGTGTTGGATAAATTAATGGCTCTAAAATTTGTTTTGATTTTGTCGAATTATTTTATTAGGAATGTTTCTCGAATTCAGAAGAGCAGTATTTGGTACCCACTGAAGACAAAAATCTATCGGAGGATCGAAATGTAAATATTGCTCGTTTATACTTGTCAGTTTGCCTTTTTCACGCATACACGCGCCTATACACATACACGAACGTATACACACACGCATACACATACACGCACGCACGAGTACACATGAAACGTCTCGGAAAGAGGAATACAATCTGTACTGTTACATTGAAGACTGGCTTTAATCTACTTGTCATAAAGGGCATTAAGAAAGCCCGATTGTAATCATATCGACTCGTATAGTGGGCTCGTATAGTGGGCATTACGTATAGTGGGCTCGTATAGTGGGCTCGTATAGCGGGCATTATGTCTGACTTGTAAATGATGATATATACTGTGTACAGTAGCGAGACTGGGGCGGTTTACTTTACTTTATCTAATAACAGTAAGACTTTCAATTTTAATAATTCCTCCTTTATGACGCTTGCCAAGTAAGTAAGTAAGTGTTTTATTCCTCCATATACTATACATAATTGACATATATATTACAACATTTTTCATGATACAATATACGGAGAGGTAACACTAATAACCTTATAGGTTGAGAATCCATGACAATAATATACATTATTTGACGAGTGGGGTTAAATATACATAAATGCAAAACAAAAATCCTCACGGTAAATTGGCCGGGTAGACCTTCACGTATCTGGGGAGTATTATTGATAAACATGGTGGTACAGATGCGGATGTTAAGGCAATGATTGGCAAGGCTACAGGAGCATTTATACAGCTCAAGAACATCTGGAGCTCCAAAGTGTTGTCATTACACACACAAATACGCCTGTTTAACTCCAATGTGAAGTCTGTACTACTGTACTGTAACACCACCACCAAGAAATTACAGACCATTATTAATAACTTTCTGAGAAGAATCCTCCAAATTCGCTGGCCAAGCACCATCAGTAACAGCGACTTGTGGGAGAAAACACATCAACAGAATGCTGGAGATGAGATCAGAAGGAGACGATGGGGGGTGGATTAGTCACACACTCCGGAAACCAGCATCAACTATCACCAGGCAGCCCCTAACATGGAACCCACAAGGAATGAGAAAAAGAGGACGCCCAAGAAGTACGTGGAGAAGGGATCTCCTGACGGATATAAAGAGGACAGGTTACAGCCGGTGGGAGCTTGAAAAGAAATCCCAGGACAGAAGACTTTGGAAGACTGTTGTCAATGACCTATGTCCCAGGAGGGGCGAAGTGTGAAGAAGAAATTTGACATTCGAGACGAAATAGACACTGCTATTGGGTTAGGTGTTACCTAAAAGAAGACAGCATCAGTCGAGGCCTTTAACAAGGCGTTGCTCGAAAGAGCGCTAAAAAAAGGTTAAAACATAGATTCGTGGCTGTAGTTAATAGGGCGACGGCCGGAGTCCTTATCTCAAACAACAACAAACAACAAAGTTACCTTGGATATTTTCACAATTGCCGTCCTCTGACCTGAGCAAGACCCACTCGAGGATCACGACTGTAGGCGATTCCTGTTTTTTCGAGGTTTGGTGCGGAATATAGCGCTGCACGTATTGGAAAGCCGAACCCATACCCGACCCGACCCGCAACTACTCAACCCACACCCAACCCCACAAATCTCAACCCGAACCCAACCCGTACCCATAGTAAAAATTATATTGAACCTATGCCCAACCCGACCCAAAATACTGTAACCCGTACCTAACCCAACCCACAAGAATGGAGTTCGAATACGAACCTTACAAAATTTCTGTTATTAAGATAATTTATTGAAAAACGAACTAAACTTTTCCATTGTAACTTATTCACATCTTTATATTAAAACCCTGTAATATCCTATAGTGACTATTTAGTATGATGAATACCACTATTCATGAATAGGACGTTATTTACACTAGACGATTTCAAAGTTGATCTCCTAGCAGATACAACATGGCCAGGCAGGCTGAAGTTTCGCTAACTAGCAGTACCTGTGGGCATGACGCAGAGGACGTTCCTTTTAATAAATCAGAGTGATGGATATTCGGACTATCACAAGTCCAATTTTTTTCCAAACATCAGAGTTTCCCTTGCTAAAAACCCTAATTCTACACTCTCCAGACTTGGTGTAACCGACTTAGCCATAAGTTTGACATCAGCCATGGTTATTAGCAATAGTTGAAATAAAATCACGTTTATTCAAAACAAGAGTACCTCCAATCAGTTAGAATACAATAAATGTCTTTAATAAAACACAACATCTACTGATATCCAATAGTAACAAATGTCCCGCAGCATGTATCAACAATGAAAGAAGGCAGTGTGACTGACTTAGTTTTTCTCATATCTTATATAACAAGATATGTGTTGCTTGATAACGATTGAACACAACGATCAGGAGTACAGGTAAAAATGTATAAGCAGTCAAACTACTTAATAGATAACAGCTATACTAACACAGCATCTCTCTGTAGAGTCCCATACACTAACCACTTACTGCTTGCTTACCTGTATTTCGGGGAGTATCCACGGGCTGTCACTTGTTCAGCACAGCATCTATGCTGGAGTGGTTGTTAAAAACCTCCCCCACCACTCACGGTGGAACAATACGGAAAGACGATGTTGTAAGCCGAGAAATTAATCCCTCGAAAAGTTTCGACCTCTTGATAGGATCGAACCTATGACCCCTGATGCTTACCCGCTAGACCGCCTACTGCTAATATAACAGGTTCCTTTTGAACTGTTCAAACTGGAGATGTATTGTTAGCTGTTTAAACATATACTGGACCAATTCTATGAGGGGTGGGATGGTATATATATATATATATATATATATATATATATATAATGTACAGTCTAACCTCACTTTTATGCCAACTTTGGGACCTGGCTGAAAGTTGGCGTTGTGGTGGGGTGGGATTAGAGTGGGGGTGCACTTTTGACGTCAGCCCTGGGGAGTGGTTATTTACACGTCTTCGCACGTTTTCGTTGTAATCAGTATTCGCGACTCTCCGTTGCTCGTATTATAGAACGGTATCCAGACAAAATCTCACAGGACAAAATCCCATGGTACAAAATCTACCCGGACACAATCCCACAGTACAAAATACCACAGGACATAATCCCAGAAAGTGAAAAGAGGGACAAAACACTTTCTTTTCTTTATTTATTAATATACGCAATAAAATTAAATGACTACCTTTATTTATTACCGGGTAAATTAATGAAATGACACGAATTAACAAATGTAGTGAAATAATGGCTGAAAAAAATTTATATGTATTAGCTCTATTACTACTATGTAATTTAATTTTATTGTGTAGGATTTTGTTCCTCTCTTCACTTTATGGGATTATCTCCTGTTGTATTTTGTACCGTGGGATTTTGTCCTGTGAGCTTTTGTCCCGGATTCTTATAGCACACATACATACACGAGGGTGTTTACGTTCAAGTTAAAACATTTGGCGTTAGCGTCCTTTCTAAATGTTACTATTTTACGGCACAGGGTAGGCTAAACGGGCCGAGCGACCTCCAAAGGTGACGAGGCGAAGTGAAAGATGAAACGCCCTTCTGACATAATCTGACATGAACCCAGGTGCTACAGATCTGTGGCCAACCGCGCTACCGGTCGGGTCATATAGGCGCCGCCCTTTCCTCCAGGGTTTAGCAGAGAAATCGGAATCTCGTTTTCAACATTCGGCACATAATGTTTCGCACATAAAACGCAGTAACCCAACCCGACATCCGTTGAATACATATTCCTTCAGACGGATGGATCTATTCGCAGCGTTTAGGCCGATTGCTCTTCAGATTATTACAGATGCCAAATGTTCTGTTTTGAAATGTGCTTCTTTTTTTTTCATTAACAAGACGAAGAACGACAACAGCAGCGACATATCCAACACACACTATGAAGAGTTCGATACATCATCAACAAGTGTAAATCATTACATTTGGTTGTTTTGTCATTTCCATTTTGGGGCTTAAGACGCACTTATTCATTCTCTTAAAATTAGCTCTTGGCCTTATTTTTAAAGCGCATCTATTAGCTTCGCGATAAATTATTTTATTCGCTGTATCAAATTTGAATGGCCATTGTTTTTATGCTACACAGCCCATCTACCACGAAGCGGCTGACATTCCGTGCTTTGAAGTAAGTATTGATTTTTGACCGAATGTCCTGGGGGGGGGGGAGGTCGTAATATTTGCTTTCATCCCGCGTACCTGTATATTTATTTACCTCATAGTGCTAGTTCTAATAGTTCGTTTGCACAGTGATTGGAGAAAATGCGCCATGCTTAATCGAAATCAGAATGTTTGGTGAATATCGACATGCTAAAGTTTAGAACACTCTTAGATATTTTGGTCATAAATTATGTTTATATAATAATTGAGGTGTACTTGTCGGCTTAGAGAAAAATTGTGCTGACTGTTCAGTTTTCCTGCCTAAATTTTTAAATGTTACTGCATTGAGATTGGTATTTTGCAAAAACGATGATCAGTGTTACGATATCAAAAGGCAACAGATCTAGATTGTTTTGTATATCGATGGGTTGATGACACCAATAACGAGTAATATTTTAACTGAAAATAGATCCATTTGCTTATTTAAAATAATCATTTGTTTCCGACAAACGTGTATGTCAAGAACATTGAGATAGTTGTCACGGGAGATTAGACTCTTCTTCGACACGTTCTACCTGATGTAAATAAAACTGCTATTATATATATATATATATATATATATATATATTGTATATATTTATGTTGAACATTTCTTTTTCTAACAAATAATGAAATCACCTCTAAGTCAGTATCAGAAGAACTGGAACACCATCAACCTAATGGAGAGCCTCCTGGAAATCAATTGGAACTGATAAATATTGATCGATTCTCTTGATCGATTCTTTTATATGTTGGCGGGCCTAAAAGGTCAACCAAGGCGTCGGGTTATACATCAGTGGGCTAAATGATAAGATAAGATAAGACTTTATATCAGTTCGGTAATACATACACAAGTAACATTAGCTAAAAGTTATTAACCGAATATAAATAAGATGATATTATGATTGAAGATTTACCCTCAGGGTATTTCGGCTCCATCTTTTCGTACTGCTCCCCTGTGAGTGGTGGGGGAGGAGATTTATCAACCACTCCAACATAGAGGCTGTGCTGATTAAGCGACAGCCTGGTGATTCTCCCCGAACAACAAAACCAAACCATTGAAGATTTAACGAATGTGATGCAATGATGCATGTAAGGGATGAACACGATGAAGAATGAATGCTGATTAATTCATTGAATATTAATAATGTACTATTACGTTAAATTCAGTGAATTAAAACAAGAGCAAATAGAACCTTTCCATTTCTTTATACGCCTTCTAAATACCTTTAGATTAATAGCTCGTTTAATATCGTCATCTAACTGATTCCACATTTGAGCTCCTTCATATCTCAAAGAGTGCTTACCATACTGTATAGTTCTAAATTTAGGCATCGTAACCCTGAATGAACCTCTGACATTATGAATGTCTACCTTTCGAACAAATAGTTCATGTAGATAACTATAGGTCCTATTTTATGAATAATCTTAAATATTTCAATCATAATAAGCTTGATTCTATGTACATACAGAAGACGCTTGCTAGCCATATATCATAATTCTGTATAGGTGGATGGATAATATTTTATAATATAGCGTAAAGCCCGCTTCTGGATATTTTCTATTTCTTAATATCGGATATTTTGCAGAAATGCCGGACATTAGTTAAAATTTGACAAAGAATACATATTTTTCTCTCTCATTCAATATATTTCACAACCGACCGAGAGCATTTAATTGGCGCCCTGTTTTTTTACAGTTTGTTGAGATATGTTCATTAAAGGTAAGTGCATGGTCAATGTGGATACCTAGCAGTTTGACTGAGGCCTGAGGCATGAGACTAACATTATATACCACTATGCTGTTTTCTAATTTAGAATTTTTCAGCATTAGCCTATTGAAAATGCTCCTTGAACCAGTTCATTAAAACGTTTGACACGAGCTCTATGTCTAACAATACATTTTCAATTTTATTACCATGTACACAAATAGTGTTATCGTCTGCGTAATTGTAAATATCACACATATCACAAACTCAATATAAGAGATCGTTAGAATATAAGTTATACGCCAATGAGTCAAACATTGAACCCTTCGGTGCTCCTTTTTCTAATCCCATCCATCCACTTTTAACAATGCCGTTTTTTATCCTCTGCAATCTATTGATAAAATAATTTGCAATTAGCATGCATGCATCAGGTTTGAATCTGTATACATTTAACTTCGCTACCAACAAACGATATGACTGATTGTCAAAAGCTTTCGAAAGATCAGTCAGTAAGGCGCCACTGATACCAGCGTCATCAATATTAGATTTACATTTGTCAATTAATCTCAGTAGTACATTTTGACAGTTATTGCCCTTCGTGAATTCTGAAAGGAATGGTGGCAGTAATGGGCTCATACTAAGATGGGTGGTTCCCCCGTCTCCAGCGTGACAGGCGAGGATACTTACCACTATACTAACGAGGATTCCAGTGCCTCAGCCTTTGATAGACGGGTTATCCCTATTTCTCATCTAGCTAGATACATTGCATCTGAATTTCAGATACATTTTAGATACACGATTATATTAAATACTTATACGTGTAATTGCACATTTTAACACTGACAATTACCATAGTTCTCCTAATAATTTATATTAAAGGCCGCTCAATTAACTGTCAGGGTGTATATTAAAATTATATAATTTTACTGACAAATGATGCATTTTGCCAATGCGTAGAAAGATATTCTCTGGGCCAAGCCTCAGTTAATGCCGATTTGAAATTCTGTTCCTCGGATTATTAATTATATTTCAGTATCTTGCTGTTATGTTATGTCATTCTGAGCTGTTACGTGGAAGTCAGACCTGGGGCGGATACATTTCAAATCTATCTGGAGAAGTTACAGTTACATTGAGATGTGTTCATATACAGTTACGTATCTAGATTCATGATTTATGAATGTATCTAGATAAGTTACAGTTACATTCCAAATGAATCTAGATACGTTTACAGTAATATATTTTCGGTTTATAAATGATTTGGCCAGAACACATCAAACAAACAATAATTGTGTTTCTATGGGCTATTAGTGTCATGACATGATCTGCCTGATCATATTTCCTAATTTATTTTTGCAATTTAAAACATGAAAGATACAATCACAGATGAGACAATTGCCATAGCTCTCCTAATAATTTGTATTAAATACCACTAAATTAATTGTTAGGCTGTATGTTAAAATTATATAGTATTACTGACAAGATTTATTAGCGTTAAAATATGCAATTACACGTATAGGTATTTAAAATAATCATGTATCTAAAATGTATCTGAAATTCAGATACTTTAGCAATGTATCTAGTTAGAGAAGTTACAGTTACGTTTGAAAAATTGACAAATGTATCTAGATACATGTCAGTTACATTGAAAACAGTATCTAAATATAATGTATCCAGATACAAAATGTAACTTGCCCATCTCCACTGGGAGTAGATAGCAATCACAGATAATTTGTTTTATGTGGGGGGAAGGTGTAGAAATGCTCGTATTGGTGCGTTTCTTATCATCCAAGAAATGTATTCGCAACTTATGAATATTTCTTCCTCCATAGGGTGTTATTGAAGAGAGCCCATGTTCGCCAGCCTTGTTAGGTATGTTCATGGTGTGGCGAAACTTTCCAAACGAAAAGCGGTCGGTATAAATATCTCGATAGGTAACATGCGGCTTATTAATGTAAGATGGTTAAGGCTACCGGTTTGGGCAGGCACCAAATATCTTGGTTCTGTTGCAGCATGGAAATCTCATCCGGGGAAGAGACCTCCAAAGTTCTTCAACACTGTCGCACTGCGCCAGAAACGGAGTGACCTGAGGCCGGTCATCGATAGAGCATTCAGCAATCCAAATGGTGGATGTCAACATAGAATTGACGATGATCACTCGCGCCGTCACAGCGCTGATGGTTATCGTAGATATTGTGACGGTGATGGTGGTGATCATCATGATCATCATGATCACGATCATGATGCCGATGAGGGTAGTCAAGCCAACATTCACGGCTTTATGCAAAAGCTCGCCGGGAAATCCCAAGTCTTCAAAACAGAACTGGACACCACGCGAACGGTGCCACAACAAAACAGCCTTCAAGCAGTCAGGCGCTCTCCAGAACCACATGATATGGGTAATTCTTTTTATGGATTGGCAAATGTGTGTAATATTAATAATAATAATAATAATAATAATAATAATAATATACGGCCACTGTATGTCACAGGTGAGACTACCCACCATTCCCGACGCTAAGCCACCAGACGCGTTGACTGGTTAGGGAAATCATTTTCATCCCTGCATCATTTGTACGATGTATCACCTCGACCATATGTCCCTGGTCGAGGCTAATCAAAGCACTAATTGAGCTCGATTCATTTCGAGGATATTGGCGCTATACAAGTTTTATTATTATTATTATTATTGTTGTTGTTGTTGTTGTTGTTATATTCGTGAAAAAATATTTATCAAATCTGATTCTTGCAACTACACAATTACTCAGTATTGTCTAATAGGAAGCAAGTTCTGGTTTTGTCGTGCAACGTGTTTTTTCGGTTAATGTCGCCACTAGTGTCCTTGACTGTTTTAATGGGAACCAAAATTACTCGTTAAGTTGTTAAACCAATCGTTTGTTTCGTGTGTCGCAATTCGTCGGAAGAAAGCCACATTTAGGCGATGTCATATGGAAGGACGTGGAAAACGTTTCGTTTACTATGAACCATTTGCCGAATTGTAAAATGCTCACTAAAATTTAATGCACTTATTTTTATTAGATAAGCCACTGCCAACTCCTCCAAGTGAGAGCGTAGAGACACCTGAACATTACCATAGAGGAAGGGATGAACAACTGCCATTACCACCACTTCAGTCAGAGTTGAATACGCAGCGTGTACAGCATCATGCAGTTAAACAAGAACCACTATCACCTACTCCCTCAGATTTGAATAAGCTACCTGATCAACATCAGGTAAATAGACCTTGATATATATATATATATATATATATATATATATATATATATATATATATATATATATATATATATATATATATATATATATATATATATATACTATATATATATATATACTAATGTCTAGTTGACTAACCTTTGGCCAAATTTGATTATTCTATAAATGTGAACCAATCAATCAATCAATCAATATGTTTATTTTAAACTGAATCTAGAATTGCATTACATAAATATACACTAAATGAAGCGAGTACGTGGTAGATAGAGTTTAGGGTTACACCAAAGATGTTAAATATGTACAATGATGTAACCTGGTATGTTTTAACAGAAACAACAATAAAGATATAGGGAGAAGGTTACATGTGTATGTTTGGTATGCATGCACGTCATTGACAGACTACTCACTAATTTTGGCAATAAATCATTCCAACATATAGTGTTATGTTAAATCTTCGAGTAGAGATGATGATGATGATGATGATGATGATGATGATGATGATGATGATGGAGCAAGGCAATGTAACAGTGATCTCAATAAGTGCTTAAGTAATATTTTTTTTACTCGTTGGTTGAATGATTTGACTGACTTACAGTTTTTCAAGTCGTCTGGCAAAGCTAGCCAAGTCTTTGGACATTAGTAAATAAAGGTTCTTGCGGCACTATTCGTTTTTCTAGCTATGCTATGTGGATCCCGGGAATGACGTGTTTGATGACTGCGTGCAAAAGAATTATCTGTAAATAGTATTTGTAATTGAGTAAGAAAAGTACCAGTGATGTATGAATATATTAATTTGCAGAGATGAATATTATATATGTCCATTAAGTTGGTAATGCCGAGCTGTTTAAAAAGTGGAGTTGTCGGTGCATTGTATCCAACATTGCACATATTTCTGATTGATACGTGGCGTAAACGAGTAACGTACGTTGTTGGTTAAAATCAATCCGTTTGTATAATATATGCTTAGACATTAAACGACAGAAAGCTTCATAAACGTGGGGGACATCACTACATTAACGTGCACATATGTTTGTCGAGAAGTCGTTCCTGCCGAAGCCGACGGACAGGAGCTCGTCCAACAGCAGGATACGATAGAAATGTGTGGATTCCACGTGATTCCAATAAACGGCTTGTATAGCCATCCTTTGACCCACTGTCACGGTGTTTGACAGTTAGTAGCTGGTATAATCCCATATGTATATAAAAATAGACCAGAGAGTATGTTGCTTGGTGTGTCCATGTACCCGTGTTTTAAAAACATTTTCGACCCATTCATATCTGGATTTAGATCGAAACGTAGCCGCGAAACTGTTCTTACGAGCATGATTGAAAATATTAAACCATCTCTAGCTGAAGGCAAGATTGTTTGTGTACTGTAAGGGTAAAGTCGGGTATTATGAGCATAGCAAGTAATATGAGCATCCGACATTTAGCCGAAACCAATCGCGTCCATTTGCGTTTTTCCTCATCGGCGTTTCGGATAACTCACGCTAATGGTTTAGTTCATCAACCACGAAAGACATCTTCAACGGTGAGGCGTATTGAAGTTTTTGTGCAAGTTTGATAAAATGATTGTCTGTGTCTTAGAACCTATGCTGAAAGAAAACGCATCATGTTGTGACGGGCTTGTGATGCTAAACTCAACGATTGGAGTGTTTTTCATCGTCAAATGGCGAGAATCCAACATTCTACCAATCTGCTAATTAATCATATTCGACATGCATTGGAGATGGGAAATGTGAGCTTGCTGTGTGGATCTAATATGAGCAGGGTGCCTATATTGGCCGATGGGGCGCTCAAATCTTACATTTTTATCTAAAGTTATAGAAAAGGCAGTTGCTTTCCATCTAAACAAATATTTAATCAATAATAACCTTAATGAATCACTACAGTCTGCCTACAAAAGTGGTCACAGCACTGAAACAGCCTTGGTTCGAGTGAAAAATGATATTACGATGTCAATTGATCAAGGTAAGCCAGTAATACTTGTTCTTCTGGACCTGTCTGCTGCATTTGATACAGTTGACCATAATGTACTTTTCTCTAGGTTAAAAGACATGTTTGGTCTGTCAGGTAGAGTACTTGAATGGTTTATATCCTATCTGGAACAACGCTCCCAGAGAGTGTCTGTTCATGGTATTTTATCTGACATTCAGTTTTTGTTATCTGGTGTACCACAGGGTTCAGTTCTTGGTCCTCTGGTTTTCACAATGTATACCCGTCCTCTTGGGATCATTGCGCAGCGATATGGGATTAAATATCACTTGTATGCTGATGACACACAGCTGTATATATCACTGGATCCTGACAATGAGTTAAATTTCTCCTCTCTTCTTTGAAGAATTTAGAACATTGTATTGCCGATATCCGGCTATGGATGACTCAAAATCTTCTAAAACTAAATGATAATAAAACAAATATTTTATATTTGGCATCACCACATTGTGTTAAATCCCTAAAGACACCAGCATTACAGATGGGTACATCTTCGATTACCCCTAATGGGTCAGTAAAAAATCTACGGGTTATTTTTGACCAATGTATTAACATGCATGAACATGTCACATCAGTATGCCGAGCTGCCTACTACCATCTTAAGAACATCCACTGTTTAAAAGCATTCTTGACAGAAGAATCACTTGTAACTGTAGTCCATGCCTTTGTTACATCTCGTATAGACTATTGTAGCTCCCTGTTATATGGCATATCTGATTATAACATTAATCGCCTTCAGCGAATTCAGAATAGTGCAGCTCGCATTGTAACAAATACTAGAAAATATGATCATATCAGCCCAATTCTTCAAAAACTACATTGGCTACCTGTTAGACAGCGTATCCATTTTAAGATTCTGTTAATAACTTATAAATCTATTAATGATATGGCGCCAGAATACCTGTGTGAACTGGTTTCCATTAGAAAGTCATCCCGAAAACTCAGGTCATCCAGTCAGATACTATTGCAGGTGCCAGTGTCTCGGCTCAAGTCATATGGTGATTGTGCGTTTAGTGTTGCAGCCCCCAATTTGTGGAATAAGTTGCCGGCAAATATTAGAAATTCGTCGTCTCTTGGAAATTTTAAGTCTCTTCTAAAAACACACCTATTTAAGGTCGCTTTCACAGATAAATAATTATTATCTTTTAAATCATTACAGGGTTTTTACAGACATTATTTGGGGTATTATTAAATTACATATTATTTGTACAGCGCCTTTGAATAGCTCCTGCTAGTAAGGGCGCTTTATTAAATATGCATTATTATTATTATATTAGCCTACCCGTTTTATGACAATAATTTCATGCGATCACTTACCATTTGGCGTATGTTCTATACCGTAGCCATATTTTGTTACTGATTAATAAATTATAGCCTACTATTGTTTTAACTTTATAAATATGGCATATCTGATTATAACATTAATCGCCTTCAGCGAATTCAGAATAGTGCAGCTCGCATTGTAACAAATACTAGAAAATTTGATCATATTACCCCAATTCTTCAAAAACTACATTGGCTACCTGTTAGACAGCGTATCCATTTTAAGATTCTGTTAATAACTTATAAATCTATTAATGATATGGCGCCAGAATACCTGTGTGAACTGGTTTCCATTAGAAAGTCATCCCGAAAACTCAGGTCATCCAGTCAGATACTATTGCAGGTGCCAGTGTCTCGGCTCAAGTCATATGGTGATTGTGCGTTTAGTGTTGCAGCCCCCAATTTGTGGAATAAGTTGCCGGCAAATATTAGAAATTCGTCGTCTCTTGGAAATTTTAAGTCTCTTCTAAAACACACCTATTTAAGGTCGCTTTCACAGATAAATAATTATTATCTTTTAAATCATTACAGGGTTTTTACAGACATTATTTGGGGTATTATTAAATTACATATTATTTGTACAGCGCCTTTGAATAGCTCCTGCTAGTAAGGGCGCTTTATTAAATATACATTATTATTATTATATTAGCCTACCCGTTTTATGACAATAATTTCATGCGATCACTTACCATTTGGCGTATGTTCTATACCGTAGCCATATTTTGTTACTGATTAATAAATTATAGCCTACTATTGTTTTAACTTTATAAATATGGGTAGAGATAGCTAGGCTATATAAAAAGTCAAATATGTTATTGGCTACCAGCCTATAATCTTTTACGGGTGTAGGACAGTTGCTCACCCGGACAGTTGCTCACCGGGCAGTTGCTCATCTGGACACTTGCTCACCTGGACAGTTGCTCACCAAGCAAATGAAAAAAAGGAAACTTGCTCACTACTTAATTTTTAATGAGAGATTTAATGCACATAATTATTTTAATCAAATGAAATAAAATAATCTCTGAACTTTAATTCCCTAATAATTGGTCATGTTCATCGCAATAATTATATAGGTAATAGGATACTAAGAAATATATTTCTGAATTAAAAATCTTTTTTTTAAATTCTTTCTCATTAAAAATTCACTGGTGAGCAAGTGTGTCCACTTTTTCATTTACTTGGTGAGCAACTGTCCGTATTCCGTCTTTTATTTATAATTTGGAATAATAGGATGACACTTTTACAGATGCCGAATGAAAAACGCAAAGCAACACGAGCACAATGGACATTGGCGAACATGCAAGCCGCCGTGCGAGATATGATATTGTATAAACATTCAGGAGAAAAGCGTTCAAACAAAGACAACGATGCGCCAAAAGAAAGCCAACGACGGCACATTAAGTAAGCTCATTCGGGAGATTGCACTGAAGAAAAGTATCTCAGACTGAAACTGATACTAACTCGGGATCAGGAAGATTTTCGATGTGGAGTCGAAGCTGTTCGGCTTGACATAGGATGACGTGAAACATGACGTCTACATATATTGTGAGCAAAGGAAGATGAAACATCCGTTCAATCAAAAAGAAGGAAAGAATTGGCTGGCAGGCTATATGAAAAACCACTCAGATATTGCCTCGCGAATACCTGAAGCAACGTCAATACAACGGGCTATGCAAAGATTGACCGATATACGCAACTGCTAAAAATGACGCTGTTTGATGGGAATGGACGTAGACTGATCCCGGGGAAGGAAACATCTTTAACGTTGATGAATCGGGCTTTACTATTTTTCACAAGCCCGGAAAGGTGCTAGCTAAGAACGGGATGAAGGATAACGGAACAATAACGAGTGCCGAGAAAGGGCAGACTGTTACCGTTGTGACACGTGTTTCAGCGACTGGCGTCTATATTCCCCCTATGATCCCCCAGAGTTCGCACGAAGCCTGAACTGCTTGACCCCCCACCTCTTGGTAGCACTGGCTAGGCGAAACAAAGTGGGCGGATTAATGCCGAGCTGTTCGAGAGTTGGTTCGACTGTTTCGATGCAGTTGTGCTCCTGATCTTAGATGGCCACAGTAGTAATAAATAAAGTAAGGCAAGACAGAACGACATCGTCCTCATTTCACGGCCTTCTCACGCAGCCAGTCGATGTTCGCGTCTTTACGATTGTCAACCTGAGTTAGAACAAAGAAGTGCAGAATTGGCTCCGCCATCATTCTGGTCGATCGGCTTAGAGCGTTCCAGATAGCAGCTCGTTCTGGATCGGGATACAGCAACGGTGCTACTATGAGCAGTGCACAATCAATGGCTTTCGGAAGTGTGACATCAATCCATTCAACCTGCACATCGTTTTCCGAGAACATTTTGCCGCTGCCGATGCGACTGATGCACCCATTTCCAACAGCTGGCATCCCTGTACTACTGCAGATTGGTACTTCTGTTACTAGCCTGTCGCATATACTACAGCCTAATGCTACGTCTGGTCGTGACATCCAGCGTGTACTACAATCTAATTCGTGGCCTACTACATATGTTCGTGATATCCTGTATGTACTACAACCAAATAATATTCCTGTTGGTGAACTGCGCATGTACTACAGCCTAATCATACGTCTGTTGGTGACCCTCATGTACTACAGCCTAATGTTACATCTGTTGGTGACCTTTATGTAATACAGCCAAATGCTACGTCTGTTGGTAACCTTCATGTAATACAGCCTAATGTTACATCTGTTGGTGACCTTCGTGTACTACAGGTTAATGCCACGTCTGTTGGTGACCCTCATGTACTACAGCCTAATGTTACATCTGTTGGTGACCTTTATGTACTAAGGCCAAATGCTACATCTGTTGGTAACCTTCATGTACTACAGCATAATGTTACGTCTGTTTGTGACCTTCGTGTAATACAGGTTAATGCTACGTCTGTTGGTGACCCTCATGTACTACAGCCTAATGTTACATCTGTTGGTGACCTTTATGTACTACGGCCAAATGCTACATCTGTTGGTAACCTTCATATACTACAGCCTAATGTTACATCTGTTGGTGACCTTCATGTATTACAGCCTAATGTTACATATGTTGGTGACCCTCATGTACTACAGCCTAATGTTACGTCTGTTGGTGACATTCGTGTACTACAGCCGAATGTTGTCGGGTTGTCATTAGTCATAGGCTTATACATATATCAAATTATAATAATAAACACAAACAAACAAACACGGTGTCTTATAGTATGCATACAATAGATATTTTACATTTTACATGTATTTCTTAAAATACTGGCCAAAAACAAAACTCCGCTCGTAATACCCGACTTCACCCGATATAGAGATTTATTCCGAGCTTTTGATTGTATACCAAGTTACTCATTAGTGTGTGTGTGTGTGTCACTGAGTTTCTCTCTGTATTTGTTTCCTGCAGTCTGACGGGATAACGGAAGGCGAACTTTGGTACTTTGACATTGATAGAAATCAGGTGGCCGAGAAACTGCAAGAGAAGGTACGTCTGAATCAATAGTATTTATTGGCTGAAACCGTCGCTTATTAAACAATGCCAATCACAGTGAACTCTTACCTAGTTTTACAACAGGAAGGAATGTTTTTGGTACGACGAAGCAGACGCGCTGGATCGGGCTCTCCATACACACTGTGCATCTTTCACAGCAATCGTGTTTACAATTTGAACATCAGATACAGACAGGATGGGATGTATGCCCTGGGTACGCCTCATTCCGATGAGAAGGTAACAATAAACACATACTCACCGAAACCTATCAGTGTTTTAATTAATTAAGCTGTAGCAATATCCAGTAAACTCACCTGAGGTAGGTCTGCTGCGGCTTTTTAAAAATATCGCCCATTCCCTGATTTTGAGGCTAAAGTATCCTCTTCGTAGTCGAATTTGCCAACCATGAATGCATTTCCATTTTCCATACTCAGTTGGGAGAAATTATTCAAAAGAATTTACCAATACCGACCATCCGGAGCAAGTTAGCCGATTTTGAACATCAACATCAGCGACGAATTATTATCTCTCTTGGTGAGCACTGAATTGTTGTCATTCTCTTTTCTTTCCAAGACGTTCAGCACCGTGCGTGAGCTGATTGATTATCACTATCGATCTCCGATCACTTTAACCAAGCCGAGGAGTGAAGTTCTACTCATCGAACACCCGCTGGGCGACATTTACGACGAGACGTCGTATTAGTGGCGCCGCGATTATTAGCTGATTCAGGACTTACTCGTCATCTTCTGGATGTACAGTATCATGCCAAGTTGTCCTCTGTTTATATCAATGGGATCGTCCTCGTGTTATGTTGTACGATGGCTAGACCGAGCAACTAATAGGGTTGTTTTTTTTATCTTCTTTTACAACATTCTACTATCCAATTTTAACATTTTGGGGTCGTCGTGACGCGATACCCATCAGTCTAATGTAACAATTACCAAATAAATTATACATATATTACAATGGTACAATTTTTACAAGCTATTTTGCATAATTAATTTCGATGTTATTCTTACGTTGATTAATAAAGATTATTTGTTTTCTGAACAAGGATTTTAAAGTTTAAAATAACGCGGAGCTGACATATATGCACGTGCACGGAAATATACTTGGTACTGTGACCATATTAGTTCATATGGTTTATACTTTGAGTAACTTTGCCGAATAACAGTTGTTCAGATTTCGTTATGCTATCCAATGAATGAACGTAGAATCGTGGTGAGACACTCGCTTCGAAAACTATTCGACCATGCAAGTGGATTTCAGTTTTCAATGACCTATGGCTACGGCAGCGTACAGCAAATATTCTAACAAATGAGTCATACTAAATAGCATCAGTATCAATTCATTAAAAGTAGACACCAAATTAGAAATACGAGCGAATCTGTAAACATATAATGGTCTTTCGCTACTCATAGTTTTAATTTGATCCTTCACTCTGATACGGTTTTCAAAATCGTATTCAAAATCATGATAACGGTATTCACTCTTATTCATTGTTCTCATATCCTGATATAATTTGCTAGAAGTATTCTGCTGTCTTAGGCAAATCCTCCCAGTACAGGAAAGAAATCCCCCCCCCCAAAAAAAAATAGCATAATATTTGACAAATACTAAATTGGGGAAGGGGCTAATTTACAATGCAGCCATTAGATTCAATAAAGAAGGGCGTATTGGATGGCTTCTTTTAATCTTATATTAAATGAAAACACTATTGTTATGATAACAGCCACTTTAGTTCCACTATCTGAACCAAAACCAATTTGTTTTCACGAATTATTTGTCCGTAAAATGATAATATGTTATATGTTATCATACTAATTTATAACGTCACACACACACGTACAGACATATATATATATATATATATATTAGGCAAGATGACTACTAAATATATCTACATAATGTATAATAAACTAGCATGGAAAAACGAGTGTATTTGCTGTTAAATTCGTGATATCTAGGGATTTCCTTGTTTATATTTTAATAAAAGATAGGGTTTTATTTATCGGAGAGTCAACTTTCTTTGCTCAAAACAGCGGAACTGCGAGGTATTCGACGTCGCACTGCAAATCGGAAGTTATGATAATAAACTCTAAATATCAGAACAATACGAAATACAGATAACTACAATTGTCTCAGAAATGTAAGTTTCAATAAAAGTCTGTTGTTTAAAAAAAATGCCGAGTGATAGTTGGAATGGAAGTAATAATTGGGTATCAGAAGCTTAAAACAAACAAAAAATCGTGAGGCATTTTGTAGCAAATTTAGACAATGATTTGCGTTTTAAGTTAGTTTTTGGCATGATTATAATAGATCCGGAACATTGACGTTTACGGTTAAAATGACGGGATTATCACGGTATTATCGCTCAGCGGACCCCCTATAAATCCCACAAAGCGGGGCTGGTTTGTTTTGGTTTTTGACGTCATCATGCTTTAGGCTTATTATCAGAAGCATTGACCTAAATATAAAACTAGACCGAGCAGTCAGTAGCGTTTGAATTGGCCGCCATGGCCAAACAGCTCTGACTTCCGGCAAGGGAAAAAGCAGCGTTGAAGCGGCTGCGCTTCGAGTTTTGAACCTACGAATACAGACATTTATTGTGATGTGTGCATTATAATTTTGTATGTGCAGACAATCTGCATTATTCCTCTCCTATTATATGCCATGAAATATGTAAAAGTCGTTTTATTCAAGTCCGTAGATCTAGTTTAATTGGGATCAAACACCAGAGACAGGCCGGGGGTTGTCGTACAGGCTAAATATAATAACAGTTAAGCTTAATTTCCCGCCAAAAACAGCTATTTTATATGTGTTCCTTATACTTACCGATGAAAAGACATCTAGTTTGTATTACTTCCACGCACACGGCTTATGCAACCAGAGATACAATAATAATTCGCCACGTTTTTCAGTCTGCGTTCCCATTTCCTCGACCGGAAGTTGGGACCTGTTTGCCATCAAATCGGCAGCCGTGTTCGGTCTAGTTTTCTTTTAGGTCAATGATCAGAAGGATGTTTTCCTGCATGTTCGAAGAGAGTTTGTTATCATGGAACCATTAAGGTGAGAAATTCAGAATATATTATGTTCAGCATCAGTGCATAAGGTAAACTCGTTTTGAGTAGTATGTTATTGTCAAAATACCGGCAAATAGTTCGTTCTTATGTTAAGACAGCGAAATTGGAAAATTGTTTATATGGTTAAGGAAAAAGAATGAGCTCAAACCGGAAGTTAGTGGAATACCACATATAATGTCGCATCAGCTATACCGAGGGCGACAGTGCGACACTAACTGAGATCTACTGCATAACTAGCCCATGACCAAATCAGTGGCAATGCTTCACTGATCATAAAGTTTTTGCAAAAGAATTTGTTGATCGATTGTATCTAATGTCTTGGAAAAGTCAAGGAAAACGGAGTTAATGAAGTATTCATTTTAGACATTAACTACACACATCCTGCACCTGCGTTCGTTTTACCCACCCAGCATAAAACAATACCACCCATTAAAGAAATGAACCACTTAAAATTATTCGAGAACACAACAACGAATCGATCGGATTTGTAATGCACTGTGGCTTTATTACTGTTATTTACACAGACCTATTTATACATTTATTGCAAGTATTTCGATCTGTAGATTCTCCCAGTTCTAAAAATGAAAGTGACAGAACAGAAGTTTGCATAGTAAAACAAATCATATACAGGTAAGTACGCATTACGATTGGAAGTCCTATTTTTAATGAGTCCTCGTTTTGCTGGAACGACACATCGCGTAACGAAAATGTACTTCTTATACCAAGAAATCTCATTTGTAAAAACTGTATATATTGTTACTACATATTATGTTACTACAAATCCTAATATGCAATTGTGATCGCGAACATGAAATACTGTGACCGTTTAAGTTTAAAGCAAACACAAACAGTTCATAAGATGTATGATAAATCATCATTCATGATTACAGCTACATAGAAATACTTCAAAACCAACCATTTCCCCAGTAATCTGATACCATAAGACACGTCACACGTTTCACTTCGTGCAGTTCTATATACACCCGTTATAGTCACGAGAACATCAATGGGGTAGGACTTTACAATTACATTATTATGATAATATACTCCAACCGATCGGAAACGGAGATGAAATTTGACCATCACAAGAGGCACAGCAGAAGGATCTGGTTTCGGCAGATTTCGCTTTTAGGTAATGACCTACACACCGCAACAGTACACTGGCTGCAGCACAATGCCTACGGTTAGGTCAGACATTTCATAATGCCATCTTTTCCGAGGCAAGATGTTTCTGACCCGTGACACATCGAAATATTGCGAACACATTCTAAAATCATTGACCGACAGGACATCGTATTTGAACAAAATTTACTAATTCAAGTTTATTCTTTGTTTACTGAGATTATAAAGTTTATAGACAAATGGATTGTTGAAAAGACAAATAAGACGAACCCCCACCCCACCCCAAAAACCACATATTTATATCACATTTTAATTTCATGTGTACTTAATCCTGTTAAATGCAATACAGCATTTTTTCAATATGTGTAATACTGATGCAATATCCATCTCTTCAGGTTCTTGCTCACATTGCATGGTAATAAATATTGCCATAAAATTGGCTTAATTATAATGATAGTAAATTTTGTCGAATAAATCACTAGTTACAAACCGAAATACACTACACAACCAAGAAGGTGAGTTATTTTCAGTCACCGTCTAACGATTTCTCCTCCGAATCCAAAGACATGTCCAAAACGTCAAAGTTCGTAATGTTCTAAATTTGGATAGGCAAGTTCCACAAACATACGGAACCGGTGGAACCAGCGCATAACGATCAGCTTTTTATCGGTGCACCAGCCAATGCTACTCTGGTTATAACAGACGCGAAGCGAATGATCATTGTGAAATATTAGTGGACCAAATGAGCAAGTCTTTTGTGATTATTTGGAACAGATCAGAAGACGTGTAAAAATCCATCACTGGCTACAGGTACAAACGTCCTAAAACGTCAATTGTCATCCATCTGCTTTATGCCGCGCCTGATATGTACAGTTTATACCAATCACCGAGAAACGCATCTGTCATAGACAAACAAACACACACGCACGCACGCACGCACATCACTATAAACGAGGCTAAATGCAAGCTGTGAGACGATTGGTCTATCGCCATTGGTCTCTGTGCAGATGCAACCAGATGAGTGGTTCAACTGATCCAGGTCGGAGACCGACTACAGTAACATGAAGCATGTAAACAATACAATGGTACGCCATACATCGACAGCAAACGGCTGATTGGCTGCTGTTATTATGATGATGATGATGATAATGATGATGATTAATATTCTACAAATATGAGGACGCCCCTGTGACACTTCAAACCGACACCGAAGAGCTCAAAACGGAATATTCACAAAAGCAAGCTTTTACAAACTTTGTTGTATGTGTGTGTTAGCATGTGTGTGTGTTAGTGAGTGTGTGTGTTAGCATGTGTGTCTGTGTATGTGTGCATGCATGTATGTATGTACTAATATAACTCATATCACAATAAGTAAGGCTAAAAAAATTAAGTTAGATCAAAGAATGGACTATTTCTGCAACAGTCACCATTATTCTTTTTAAAAAGTACATTTAACCTGCTGCCAGCAATAACGTGCATCTTGTCTACAATGAAAATCGCCGTGAAGATTCTACAACTGAGACTCCCGTAACAGGAAACATAAATATAATCTCTAAATGTACAATCATCTAGACTACGGACAGCCACAGTTCGAGCAACATTCTGTTATGCATTATTTACAGAATCTCAAATCGGCATCAATACGATTGTATATGAAAATACTAGTATACTAAATCTCTATATTCGTAGTGACATTTAATCAATAGGTGCACTCTTTGTCTACAATAAACTTCCACCATCTTACATAAATTAGCCAAATATCATATAAAACAGCAACACGATGAATAAAATCATAAAATTTGCAGTATCATCAATCCTTGGATTAAAAATGGCAAATTGCACACATAAAACTTTATCCATTCAGTGCACTGCATTCAGCAAATAATTTAGACTTAAAAAAGATCAAAAATTCATACTATCACACATAACGCAAGGAGGCTATTTCTCGCTACAGTACAGTAATCTATTATTGGCAAATGATTTTATCCAAGAGCTGGTCTACTATAATATTATCACAAATGTGGTGGAGTCGGTTTTCAATTCCGAAACATGATCTATTCAGCGATCAGATGCTAAATTGCATCAACTGACTGATCGCAGCACATCTAGCTCAGAATAATATCAACTCAAGCAGTGTATCAAATGGTTAAAATTATTAATCTCCTGAGAATATATATCCATCCCAGAAACAGGAAAGCTCTCTTTTTCACACACACACACACATGCAAAATCACTCCATGGATTGTTATATAATGGCACTACGATGTCGTGTTATGAGATTCACACAGTCCACGGACAAGACGGACACTGTCCCTGGAGGCACAGGTCATGCAAGTACACAGCACTGCAAATGATCTGAACTTATTCCAAATTTTGTCAATAATGTGCTACTAGAAACTGACAGCGACATGTAGCGCATGCTGCCGTGTAATAGGTTATGAATAAATTGTCAAACAACCTTATCATGGCCTGCACAGAGACTCAGCTGAACATTAAGAAAACTCATTGCTACAAGGTACAAAAATCACTGAACTCCCGAATACCACACAGTAAAATCCCTACAAATAAATATAAACATTTAGAGAATTATTATCACCATGATTGGTAACCTGCTTTAGCTTAACTGACACGATACCATTAAATATACACATCTATACATCAGTAGTTGTGAACTATGTGGGTAAGAATCCCACACAGCAGCTCAGATCAAATGGATAATTAGAGTGAAAAGTGTGATGCATTAAAATATTCAAGTCACCATTTTTCTATAAAAAAAACATTTAACCAGTTACTGGCAACAATACGCCATTTGTACAGATGGAAAGTCCCAAACATGCGATGTTTGTTTGACAATAAATCTAACCTTTGTCCACAAATGCTAAATTAATATGGCACCACCAGCAACTTACGTGTTTGCGACCGAAAGCTACCAACACCGATTACTCTCGTTCCCCTGATCAGTGGGTGGCCAGAGGATGTAATGCAGTTGTCTTTAAACACATTTACCACCCACCGTAAACAATTCTTCCCCCGATTAAATATATTTCTGACCATCCACCTGGTTGATCAGACCTTCAACTAAAAACATGTGCAAGATTCAGCCAAAAAATTACCATAGGAAATATTTACCTCCCACAATTATAACATCTGATTTAATACATCAATCACTTTGTGGCCGTCAACATTTTCGGTTTCTGATGGTGATGACAAAAAGCTGTTAATAAATGCAGTTTTTGTCTTATTCTTTGGTAGCTGCGGGCAATCATAATTGGCATGCTGCAATCATACCATTTATGTCAGTGCGGTCAACCAAACATCCACACATCGGCAATTTCGCTTGCCCACAGTAACAGAAGAAGCATACAACGTGATGGCGAGTGACGTCATTTTAATTGACACCGACGTCTTAACATCACTCACTTCGCACTAGCAGTCTCCATTCAACAATTTGTCACCGTACCAGTTGTATCGATGTATCCTAAACCCTGTCAGCCATGTTATGCTTTCATTAACAGATATATAATTACCGCGGCACAAACAGTATACTGAAATCAGTACGAAGGCGAATGAACAGCATTAATCGATGACCACAGCCGATATGGTGTAAAATAAATAAATTTCTTGGAACTGGTACGAAAACGCATACAAATCAAACCCAAAACTCAATCTGAAATCTATCTAACTAAGATAAACCTGTCTTCATGAATGTGACATCTCTGTGGCTTTCTATACTTGTTGTAAGTAAATATCACTCAGTGCATGTGTCTGTGTGTGTGTCTGGGTGGGTGGGTGAGTGCGCAGACAAATGCATACATTTGTTTTTTGAGCAGGTAATAAAAACAACCTCTATAGTTCAATGTTTACACCTGTTTTAAACCCATGACCAGTAGTATTTTAAATGTCATTCTGGTACGACCGATGTTGCCAGCCTGTGATACCAATCAGTGTTGAAGCATATCTGCCAGTTTGTCGCTGAGACCGTAGAGTTCGCTAACTTTGCTCCCAATCTGTTCCTGTATACGTATGAGTTGGTCCTTCTCCTGTGTGCTCGACCTCGAGGCAGTTTCAACTCTTTCCTTAAGCTGCAAGTTATCTTTCGACAACGCTTCCTTGTCACGCTCCAACATCTGTCGAGACAGAAATTAGGTCAGTGGCATTGACATGAAATCCAAAACTTTTGGTGTTGGCAAGAAAATGAGAGCAGGAAGCACAGGAATGCATGCAGGTGTAAAATTACAATTATCAGTGTTAAATGAAGAACACAGGTTACCTTAACTCTGTCCACCAAGTCTTGTTTCTGCATATCTGTTGCCTTCATTTCTTCTAGTTCCTTTGTAAGCCTCGCTATTTCCTGACCAAAAAAAGTAGAAAGGTATTCAGTGTTTGGCTGAGTTTAGTCATTTAGCTGTGGTGCTGGTCACGCGATGGAAAAATGACCCCTTAGGGAAACATCCGATAAATAAAACAGGTATGAGTCCGATTCAAACCCAAAATCTGGACATTTACAGTGCAATACTCTAACCACTGCACTGTCACAGAGTGCCAGAAATTTACCCAATGTACTTATCAGCATGTAGATGCAGAAAACATCTTTCTTACCAGACATGGGGTCAATTCCATTTTGTCAATTCCAATTCCACTCAATTCCATTTGGTCGAATTTATCAATTCAAAATTTATCAATTCCAATTTTTACCTACTCTTTTTACCATGAGTAGGTACCTACTCTGAGTACCTACTTGGAATATCTTCTAGTTTATATTCCAAGTAGGATTGTCATGAAAGAAATATTTCTGAATTAAAAAATTAAATGGTAAATTAATTTGTGGATTAAATTTTTTGTAGCAAACTTCAATTCCAAATTTGTCAATTCCATTCTTTTTTAAATAAGCAATTCCAATTCCGGAGTTACCCATCAATTCCAATTCCGGAATGGAGTTGACCCCATGTCTGTTTCTTACTCATCCTTTTTACAGTTAGCAATTGCAAAAAGCCTCGTGTTTCAATCTGAGGCGAGGCATACTTTATGAAGGCATATGGAAAAAATAAAAAGGGCAAAATCAGCATAAATATGTCTAATAACTACACCTACCAAATATGCTTAAAATGGCAGAGATGACCTGACATAATAAATTTCTTTTTCTAAATATGAAACTTAAAAGAAGTTTCAAATGCATTGATCGTCAGTACTGCTGCTTGCAATTGATGCATGTAAGCTGTTCCAGAGTTTGGAAGGACACTGAGAAATTGATATTTTGTTGTTAAGTGGAGTGTTCTAGTGGACCTATATTTCTTAGGTCGGAGAGATACGAAGCCATTCAGTGATTTTTACTACAGAAGACTGATTTTGTATTCGATGTATTCAATTTTGTCAGACAATTCAACTCTTTTTCTTAACAAATATACAATAGTATGTATCGTCAAAATCCTGGGTGAACAAACTGTCGCCTAATTCGACACAGGATTTAACATTCAAAACTACAACATCAGAAAAATTTCTGTATTTACACTTCTTTTTCCCAAACAAAACCATTTCACCAAAAACATAAAACTTCTAGATAAGCAACTGAATTTTATGAAAAAATACATGCACTGTAAACACCGTCACTGTCGGTATATCCACAGTAGAAAATGAGCAGATATACAATAATAATAATATAATAATACGTGATATTTATATAGCGCCCTATTCAGCTAGAAGCTGCTCTAAGGCGCTTTACAATATTATTTACAATATTATTATCCCTGACTCCGACCTGTTTCCATCCAGCCCATTTCTTAGTTAAATATCAAAGTGAAATTGGTTATGATACAAATTGGTTATGATACAAATGTTAAAACCACAAATTCTGTACTTCTATTTTAAACTCATACTTAATTTATTATGAAGTACACGGAATTACAGTTACGAGATATTTGAAATCAGATAAGAAAAACTTTACACAAAGTTAATGACTTTTCCTGATTATTAAGAAATAAAAAAATTACAAAACTCATCGGCACGTTATCAAAATATGGCATACTCCAGACAACAAAAACAACCCTTTATAACCAAACCAGCCTGAAGAATAAATCGATGCACAATGAATAAATACAATTAAAACAACTGAAATTTGTTCATTTTAATAAGTCCAAGCTTCCCAACATTTGCACACCCTAGGACTGACCTGTTAACCTTTCAGTAAATGTCAAACACAGCTGATTACCAGCATGTGCTATATTGTAATGTAGGAATGAAGACGTGTTTATTGGTAGTAAGACTCGGTCCATATCAGGAACTCAACTGGCGCTATTTAGGCTTAGCACTGGTAACAACTGGATCCAATGCGTGACCAGTTACTCCAAGGGAGCGCCCCCATGAATTACAAAGAACAACAGCTTAATTATTACAGACCAGTTACCGATTTCCCGATCGTGAATTTACCCACAGGTTAAAAGTCACAGACTTCTCAGCTGGTCCAAAGCCCACACATAACTGTTAAATGGTTGATTCAACGAGGACGAGACAAAAATGGCTACCTCTTGTTTTCCGGTGTTTGCTCTCTCCAATTCTGAGACCTTCTCTCTTAAATCGGCCAGCTGCCGATGTAACAATTCCGATGCTCCACCGCTCTTCTCACACTCTAATACCTAGAAGATAAACGTGAACTAGTAAAATTATGTGTCCAACAGTCACACAAATATTACTGTTTGATTATCTTGCACTCGGGTGAATATTACAGATTGTAAAACAAATTTAAAACATCATATTAATCCATTATATTAACGAGGTCAAACCAATTGATTCAGCCTTCTTTTTTGCAGAAAAGCTGCCTTCCACAGTGATTTAAATGCAGTTTCATTTTTCTCGCCGGCAACGATAATAAAGTGCTGCTCTCAACAAAATCAAAATAAAATGTGAAACTTTAAAAATGTAAAGTCGAAAAATGTGAAGTAGCAACTTCTTCTTCTGCTTCACATCACTTTATGATTGTAAAATTTAGTAATATAATATTCTGAAATGACGATGTGCCAGAATTCGAACAACCCGATAACGCCGCTTTCAGTCTTCCGTTACCTTCTTCTTTAATCTGACGTTCTCTTCTTTATACAGGGCTAGCTGTCTCTTCCACTCCTCCACGTTAGTGGTACTCTCCTGAAGCGCTGTGGTCAAACGCGCATTGTTGTTCTTTAACGTCTGTAATTCTATCTCCCATTTCTTGGCATTGGCCGAGCTGGAAGTGGAAAATTCTCGTCTCTAAGTACAATGTTTGGTTTTCTTGTTTGTTAATCTACGGCGGCTAAATAATTATGGGAATTGTGTGCTTTATAAAACATCGACGCAGTGGCAATGGTGTTATTGTTTTATTTAGTACGGTAACACCAATTAATATAAATTACTCTGTGTGCGCGCATGCATGCTTGTCTGTCTGTATGAGATGTACTTAGAGCATAAAATTAACCATTCCGCATTAACCCAGCACACTCCAACAAGACTTATCTCTTTAGACAGCAAGCTACTCTTATAGCTGTTATACTTTTTACCTCTGAGCCAGTGCTATCTTCAGCCTATCATTTTCGTACTTTAGTTGATCGGGTAGACCAGGCGTACTGAGTGCTGGAGAGTTCCGTTCTGCTGTTAGAGAATCATTCTGAAACAAAAACATTATTATCAAGATACGTTTCTAGAACTGCTGATGAACCGAGTATGAGAATGACTTTCATTTTTACCACACTCAAAATACATGCAGTAATTCGCTATGGGAACTGAGGCGATTAGGACGGTTGGATGAATGTTGTTTAACGACACATCGGCACAATTTAGGCCGTTCAGTGTCCTAGAACATTAGGCAACTGAGGTGATTAGAATACGGCATTGTTTAGAATAAATTATACAATTATTTCTTTACGAAAATAGATTGTATTAGAACTACTGCAATAAGTTCACCTCATCGGAGAAACAATGCCATGTGCATTTTATTGAATGATATCTATGAAAAATTGCATATAATTTGGCATGGGTGTTTCCATAATGGCCTAATTGGTATATGTGTGTGTGTGTGTAACAGTAATCAGTCACAGATCTATAGCACATGGGTTCAAACCCTGGATGATGCTATGTTAGAAGGGTGATCCAGTTACTTACCCATTAAGCCTAATTATGTGCACAAAAGTGGCTGTAAAACAGCAATATTTACTTTGGCAGAAAGACAAGCCACAACGAAAAGTTCAACATCACCACACATTCAACCTCAGTGAATTGTCGACCCAATGAGATCCTAAATTTGGAAATAGACCTGTCTCTGGTGTGTGACAGCTATTGCTAATACCCAGAATGCACCAAACCAGGGAACTCACCATGAAGCAGGTCAAGGTAACAACTATATAAGAGAAACTAATCACCAGAAATACTATTTTTATTTCATATTTCATTGTTCATGTTTTACACACACACACACACACACACACATATATTATCACAAACCAAAAACCAGTGCATTCAAGACTAATTGGCTCAAAATACACCTTTAATTACTTGCAGTCAGTTTTCACCTCTTCATACTTCAGAGTAAATTATAATGTCGATTTTAAGAGGTCATAATATCAAAATTTACATAGGAACTCAGTCGTTAAGCTGTGAGATGGGTTTTACTCAGCACAGGTATCATAAAGAGATGACATTTATAGAGTACGAGAAGTTCAGATTAAATATGCCACAATGGGAATCAAAATCTAGACCTAGAGGTCAGTAGGTCATTGTTACTATTTACTATCAACCACACTATGGGAGAATCCCTGCTAGGTAAACTAAAAAAAGTTATTCAGTACATCAATCCCAAACATGCCCAAAATAGCATTATATAGGTCACTGCAGTTGTTCAGGTTTTTTTTTAATGAAGACCCAAACTGATCTCTCCTGAAGTCTCTCAACACTTCCATTACATTTCTGACAGGAATTGGAAAAAACTATATGAAACATAATGTGTTTGAAAAAGAGGAAATTAAAAACATTCTTCTGTCAAAACCATAAACTGGTTTTGGAACAGACTAGAATGCATAATTAACAAGTGAATGACATGCTGCAAATCATTAATAATAATCATAATAGGAATTACCAAAATGGTAGTTGATTTATCAAACTAGCTACCTGAAACAGGGGAGATCTATATTATGGTTTGCTATGGTAATGCTTCAGCATAAGGTTAATTATAAATAAATATAGAACCTATGTCACATCCATTAAAGAAAACCTTGCCAATTGCATTCTGGCTGATGGACAACTCCCCTCATACTACATTAGCCAGTATACATAGCTTACAAGCATTAATTCTCTAAACTTATGTGGATTATATACTAACTGCTGATTCCTTTACAGGGTTCATACACATTGTGACACCTCAAATTCCATGACTTTCCAGGATTTTCAGTGACCTTCTAATGTCAAATTCCAGGACCTTTTCAAAGAATTCGTGAACTCTTAACGCACGAAAATACACACCCATATTTCAGACATTTCAGAAGTAGTGTGACCACAGAATTCCTGTATGCTTATAATAGGAAATACAGATCTGTAATAAATTGATAATTGTGAATGTCTTTCAAGGGCCTCTACAAAAATTCCAGGACTTTCCAGGTTTTGAATCAAAATTTTCAAATTCCGGGACTTTCCAGGTTTTCAAGGACCCGTGCAAACCCTGCTTTAGAACCATATGGACAACGCCCAACTTCGATCTTGGTCCACAGGATGGGCAACACTGGGTTACTGTTTGTAATATACACACATTCGCCAGAGATCATTTTTAGACATACAAAATTTGCTTCTGTCTACATTTCTAGTCGTTGCTTATGGCATAAACTAACCCCGGAACAGCACTTCAAAAAGTGATGAATAACTGTGTTGCCAAAGCTCAATAAACGTGTTATAATGGAATAAAAGTTAGTAAACTATACATAAACATTTTATTCTACTGCCTTACAAAAACACAGTATTCATACATGAAAGTTTACCTACCACAGCATTGATGGCTACAGTTTTGGGGCTACCGACAGGACTATTACAGGAACGCGTAGATATGTTTTCGTTGATGACGTGGTTCACTTCGTGAGTGGGCGTGCCATTCGTTATCGCCGCACTCGTCGCCGACGTCTTGTTAGCCACCTGTCGTGTCAGTTCTTTGACCTCTTTGAACTTCTCGACAAACTGTTGACAGAACGAGACAGTAAGATTTGCATCAGTCTCTGGAACATATTGAGTCAATTGACTGCCGCATTTGTTTTTAGAACAACAACCGTATGTGTCTTATTGTTGTTTTTATTATTATTATTATAATACACCTTTACGTAGTTCTTCTTCACTACTGACACAGATTCTCTAGCTACTACAACACATGATGCTGCGTTTGTTGTTCTTTGTATCTGATATCTTCCAATCTGAATTGAGCCTGAGACGTTTGATGTGTGGTGTGTTTTCATGCGACATTCTATTGTTCACCTCCACCAGACACTTACTTATCCATGACTCACCTGTATGTGTCCATATGTGTGGTATATTAATAAAAATTCACCAGATAATAAAGTTGATGGCTTAAATTTCTTATTGGACTTCACATACATCTTACTGTATGATGTTTTTGAATGGCTCCAGCTAGGAATGGCACTTTATTAACTATATGTTGTTATTATTATTATTATTATTATGCTCACTTTTATTTTCCAACTGATTGAATTTAAATCTTCTCCATCATTCGTGGGAAGCAATACATACAGAAAGATGGGGCTCAAATTGTTAAAGTCTGGTCACTGCCAGAGTAGTTTACAACCTACACAGGTTTTAATATTGTAACTTGGCTAAGTAAGACAACAACATCTGTTACTATGATCAACCAGAGATGAAGGACTATACTTTGGAATGACATGAGTCAAGATGTTAGCCTCTGAATTAGCAGACATCAACTTTTTCAGGAACTGCTCTTTTTGGGATTGAACACCCAACAAGTGCTCATACACACATTTACATTTAAACGATATGTAATTGCTATAATTAAATCTGATTTCAATCTGCTTAGGCCACCTAACAGTCCACATTAAATGAAAACATAAAAAAGCTGTACCAGAACAAACAGGTAATTAACATCCATAAAACCACCAAACGACGGGATGCGATGATGATGACATAATTAGCTCAGTACAGTTAATGGCAACTGATCACATGATGGCTAGCGTCCAATGGAATCAATACGGTGCACAAGCTAACAATTCTCTACTAAGAGATTTAACACACGCCACATTTTACCTTGGTGAGTTCAGCTTCCGATGAGAAGCCAAGACCGTAGACGGTGTTGGCGCGTGCATCACTCCACTGTCCAAACTTTACAGATGTCTTTGTGAATGTCATGTTTGGCGTAATGGTGCTGTTGATGACAGCCTATAATACAATGGAGATAATATGATGAAAATAATATGATTATGATGAAGATAAGATAATGGAGTAGTGATCACACTGAACAATACCATCCAAGCTCGTCAATTTTTTGGAAAGCTCACCAGAATCTAAGCTAGCTTCTGCAAGCTTTACGTTACTGCTGATAAGCTGAACATAGCTTCCTTAAATAGGGAGTGCTCTTCAGTACACTACTGAAAATCCTGGCTCAAAACTGAGAAAGTATAAGTTCGCCGATTAAATTTCCTGGGCTAGCTTCAAAGCGATGTAAATTCAGAAAAGTCTTATATTAGCTACTTATAGATCTAGTATTATAATGTACATCTATGCTTATCTCTTATCGTTGATTACTGATTATTGTTCATTTGCCATTTTTGACATAATTATTTTAGAAAGTCAGTAAAAATCGGTGATATTAATTGCCAATGGATTTTCAATTATTATAAGGAATTGGTGCATGCAACAGCATTCAGGAACTCGCCTGAAAACACCAAGAAAATTTCAACCCATTTTTCTTATGTTCAGAATCGGCTCGCTTTGGCATCGCAACACTTCTATTCAGTACACACATGTCCCAAAGTTATATAGATTTATTTCTTCATAAGGCCTGTTAAACCTTGACCACACATGCCACAGAATTCAGCTAGTTTTACGAAGGGATTAGCTCCCTTCGGCGCACTGACAAATAAGGTTGGCGTGTTTCTTTAGCAAACAAACTAGCTTATTTTTTTCTAGCTAGCTAGCTGAAAGTAAAGCATGACAAAGCTGGCTGACATCAGCTCAATGCAATAAGCTCTTTTTTATTGCTTAGTGTGATCAGTACTGTATGATAAGGAAAACTATAATACATTAATAGATTGATATTTACTTTATTATGAAGCAAAACTGTACTATAAATAAACTGAATGAAACATAAATAAACAATAAACATTCTGATTGAATAATTTGTTTTTCAATAAACTTTGAATAAACAAAATTAATTCTAAAACTGACTCACGAAAAGACCACCAATTAAACTAGACAAAGGTTTGCCAAAGAAATTAACATCACAACAATGCCACGTTACCTTTGAGCCTTCGACACTGATGATTCGGTAGGTGTTCCGTGTACTGTCGCAATAGAATGAGACGTTTACTGCCTGCGTACTCGAAGGAATCCATTTCTTCTTCGTGTTCGGATCAATTTGGAACACGTGAGCTTTTGTTGTGAAAATGGGTTGCTCCCTGAAAGCCAAACACATGATGATTTGAGTACAGTGAAACTAGCAACAGCACTACTTGTCCGTAGAATATATCGAAACCTTGTCGTGCTAACTCAAGAGACAGACCCGAGCAACACCTGTTGCTTCTATCTACGAGCCAGCCAACAGTGAGTTGCGCACTGCCCCGAGCAGTGACGAGCCAGTCATAAACAGGATGACTGTATACCTCTATTCGACACATGATGGAAAACAACATAATTAAAACACGAGACTCGTTTGAACAATGACTGGCTTAGAAAATGTCACAGTGAGCTGGTAAGTGAAAAAACACTACAAATATATCGTCCTCAGTCAGCGAACTTCGGCATGCTTGCCATCTGACACCAAATATAACATTAATATATTTTATGCTGATCATGAGTAGTTGTCCTTAATACCAGTAACAAACATTTCCACAAACTGGATGATACTTCCACTAATTAAACCATCCTCCGAAGAAAACTTGAATATATAAATTTTAGCATGAAGCTGTCTCGGTTAAAAGATCCGTAACCTCATTAGATAGAAGTACCACATCGAAACACCCATTCAGTTCAGTCTTACAGTTAGAGAGGGATATCAGCTTAGAATACCATGGAATGTCATCTAAGATGGCAAATTTGAACTAATTCACTGTCTTAACAATGGGATGATAACACTTTTAAACTCTTCTAATACTGTCGAGCTGTGAGTTAGAGCATAGGACTCGTAACCGAAGGGTCACGGGTTTGAGGCTCCCGGGCTGCAATGCTGTCATGTGGCTACTCGTTCACTCAGGCAGAAATGAGAGCCATACAGGACGTGATGGCTATGTGTTTGAGTAACACTTTGCAAATCCTGTTAGTTGGTTAGTTCTCAAAGCTACACTCCCACATATATCAGGTATGATGAGCTCTGTGGCTAAACAAAGATTTTACTCAATTACCCACTCCCTCGTTCACAATGATCGCTCAATCGCTTTCTCCTTAAGAAGGCTAAACAAACCACTCCTTCAGCGCTGTCTTAGTGAAGTTAGACTCCCTACCAAGAAGAAAAAGACCAGTTTCACAACATGTGGCCCTTCCTATGTAACCAGCTGCTTAATGTCTGACGACAAATAGTCGACAATATTTTTATGCGATTTTTCATAAATATATATATATCTACAGCAATACACTGCATCTGTTGTAGGGCATCTTTTTTTAAAAACGATACTCAATTAAGATGTCGATTGATGTTTTACGGCCACTTTTGTGCACATGATAGGCTAAATGGGCCGAGCGCCATCCAGAGGTAACAAGGCAAAGATGAAACACCCTTCCGATATGCCCATGCCGAGATTCGAACTCGGTGGGAGTGATCTGTGATCCAACTCGCTACCAGTTGGACCTCGGAGGCGCCCCTACTCAAGTACTCAAAAAATTATTATCATCACAATCAATAGCATAATTATGTGGGGGGATTCAACAGCAAATATTTACTTTATGTTTCAATCAATACTTCGGTTGCTGACCACAGTGTGGCTGTCATATTCCGCTTCATACGGCAACACTGTGATTCACTTGTAACAGTACGGAAATTAATTACCTTAGAAAGAAAGTGTACCGTGCAGGCCTAATGAGACTGCATTTCGGAAAGCTCTCAAACCCTTCAGTAATTAAAATTAAATGCTATCTCAGGACATCCAATTGGAACCGGTTGCGTGTAACAGTTATAAACACTCCCGACATAAAAATGGCATACATATTTGTGAGTGTATCTCTCAGACTCACTCCCTCCCCCACCCCCTTCTCTCTCTCTCCCCATCCACCTACAGGTCTTAATAACTGGCCCGTTGAATCCCTCTGCTTATCATTAAGGTGACTAAAATACACTGACACCAAATTAAAACGACACTTCTGCAGAAGTATGGTCTTCTTCTCTCTCTCTCTCTCTCTCGTACAGCTCAGTGTCAACGTACAGCCCAATACAGTACAGAGACTACGCTAACGAACCACCCAACCAATAGAGCAAAACAATCTGGATGTGCGATGGACATTTTGGTTTAAGGACAACAGGATCACAACCAGATAAATTTAATTTTCTATATCTTGGCACCAATCCACTTTAAACGTACAAACAAACATCAACCGATAATGGCACATAACTGTTAAGAGGAAGACAACAGCAGTGGTAGTTTCCCATTTCTAGCTCTCTGTTCATTGATTTCACTGTAAATAAACTGTAAAGGGCATCAAAGTGTTGTTGACATTTGACTGTAGTAGTAGTAAGATCTTAATCCATCTTTTTATCAATGTTCGTTGTTGTAGATGGCTACGGGGATAGTTCTAGTGGTGTTGAGTCTGGTACAGCCAGCAGTACAGATATACAGTTAACTGGTGATGATGATGATGATGATGATGGTAGTGATGATGAAGGCCTTGGATCAAGTGGTGTTGATGATGTGACAGACATTCAAAAACGTAATCCAAATACCATGTACCTAAGAAAACAAATGCTGAACACACATCAAATTGACAAACTGGTCCAAGCAATGGGATGTTAGGAATTTAATATGGTCCAGTGTGTGCGTGCGTGCGTGCGTGTGAGGACTTCAGCTCAGACAAACAAACAGACTCAATATGTGGCTGGCACAATGAAGGTCAAGAAAGAATCTGTCATATACCACAAATCGCCTGACAAAACCAGACAGCATCAAAACTCCTCTAGAGGAAGAGTTGCACAACTTGGATGCTAAGAATTAAGACACTGTACACTGCTGTCTTGGAACGGCCATTTTCAGACGTCCCATTTCTTGTTGAACTCTGGATATCAGTTATGTAAATGAAAAAGCAGCATAATAATTAATTGGTCAAAAAGTAGAAACATAGTCATAGAGTGATGATCTCAAAGAACTACCGCACTCATGTGATTACAATACAACGCCTCACTGCAGCCACGCCTGTACGACGGTCAGTGCCTATAATGCGGCCAGATTCTATGGTCCCAAACATCAGCCTATTTAACGCAATGCTAATTATGTTGCCAATAGCGGCCACGCCTCTAATGCGTATTACGGCCAACACTTGAAGTCCCAAATGCCAATCGAGGCCCTCAATAATGGCCATTCAGAGTATAAAACCGATCGCCCCCCGGCCAATCTCAATTTTACCTGACCGCAGCAATTCACACGTGACGATAATTAGTTTCGAAGAGATATAGGGAAAACACGCAAACTATTGAATTAGATAAGTTGCTTTTGATTATCAGTGCGCCTCACCATGCCACACTGTTTGTGTTCATTGATTGTTGTTTAATTACAGGCTTGGACACAGAAACTTGTCGCTCACTTTCTGTATAAATGCTACCACAATTTATGAAAAGGAATCATATCATTTTAGATATTTGATGGACACGCAATACAATCACAAATACCGAATCTTTGGAAATGGCTACAAAAAAACCCCAGGAAATTAACTTTCATTCAAACAAAAAGTAGACCTGTTGGAAAATAGTGATGGTCAAAATAGTTCAATAATGCCACAAATTTGTACACATCTATCAGAATGCGATGTACTTGTATAAAAAAAAATTTTAAATTATGTTTCCGCGAATAAAATCTGATAATAACATGTGCTACACCTAATGTCTATTCCAGCATGGCTCAAATTTCAATAACAAGCTTTTCAATGAAGCTAAATTTGGGTTGTCTTGTATTGCGGCCAGTCCATAATTACGGCCACAAATCACTGGATTGTGTTTATCACCAATCAGGGCAATTCTTACGTACTTGAAACGTATGGATGTACGAAATGCTAGGGCTCATGGAGTACTGCAGACCATTGATGATGCCTTAGATGCATTTAGTTTTAGACTAGATTAATACAGATGAAAATTGGTCGGCTTTGGGGGGCAGATTGGTCAACATTAATACAGATGAAAATTGGTCGGCTTTGGGGGCAGATTGGTCAACATTAATACAGATGAAAATTGGTCGGCTTTGGGGGGGCAGATTGGTCAACAGTGAATCTTTGGAGAGAAAAAAGTGTTAGTACACTTCTGAAGGAATCCATTCACTGCATGTCGCATCATTTGGAATGGTCCACGAAGGATGTGTTCAAGGAGATTTACTTCGATAACATAACTGAACTTTTAGCATTGCTGTATTAAGAACTCACTCAAACGGCTACGTCAAGTGTCAGAATTTGTCGAGATACTTGATGAAGTAATAAAAAGTTAAAAAAAGAAAGGAAAATGACACTAGATAGGCGGACCATAAGCAAAGGGTATTCACCAAGGTCAAGGAGGACGGAAGACAATTGTACTTTATTTAGAACAATACTCTTCTGATCCCGCCAAATGAGGAGATGCTCAAGCAAACGGTTTGCGTAAGAAGCTACTGGAACACAAATTTGTATACTAAATGTGCTTACTGTCGGTCAATTTCATTGAAATTACGAGGTCTCTCCTTTTCCAAAGAGGACACCATTTGGACCATTGCTTAGTATCAATACTAGAGAATGTCTTTCAATTCTGGAGCAGACAGACTGGCATCTTCTTCAAGGGCTGGCTAATGAGGTCAAAGGTGAAACTATGAATAAAGGACAGCAACTGTGGGAAGAGGTTAATCCGAATGCTCTTCAAGATTTAAAAAAAGACTAAACACAGGATTAAATTAGTAAAACCCAGGTCTAACCCATCTCAGGCTTGGCTGAACCCATTTAACCCACTGGACTTTGCTAAACCAGTATGACCCACCAGGCTGGGCTAAACCATTATAACACGTAATGTTGGGCTAAGCCAGTTTAACCCACCTATCTGGGCTAAACCTGTTTTATCCACTGGGCTGGGCTAAACAAATATATCCGACTGGGTTGGGCTAAACCAATTTTACCAACCCATTCAAATTTAACCCACTGGACTGGACAAAATCAGTTCCAGCCATCTATCGGGGCTAAGCCTGTTTTACTTACAGGGATGGACTAAATTAATTTAACTCACCGGGCGCTAGGCTAAACCAGTTTACCCTAGGTGATAGTCCCAACACTGTGAATACCTACAGGTGACTGTTTCATGTGTGATTACATATGGTTCTGTATTATGCTTAGTCCCATTCACAATATCAATTACTACAGGTAGAACTAACATGTCCACATCTCTCCAGCACCTCGCTCAAAAACCAAACCTCTCACTTAGGCCTTAGCCAAATACCCACCTTTCCGCTCACTCACAAACCGCCTCATCCAAACATCTATTCACTTACTCATGCATCCTAATTAATGTCAAGTCTTAGAATACCATTCTATTTACCCCATAAGACAATACAATATATATTGCAATACAAGTATTACAACCAAACATCCACTTGCTGCCATGCTCATTTAACCTCATTTAATCATCATTGCCTAATCATTTACACACACACACACAGAGAGAGAGTGTGTGTATATATATATATATATATATATAGTATAGTACCTGCATATACAAATAATTCTACATTATGCATAGTCATGCTCACAATATCAGTTTAGAGATAAAGTATGGCATCCAGGTCCTTGCACACACACAAACACACACAATTAAATATATTGAATAATAACCATAGCAAATCTTGACAGTCCACAAACAAATGGTCAAAGCACTGACTGAGTCTTTGTGTAGTATTATTATGACGTCAACAGAGATTTCCCAGCACAAAGGTTCCAGGTTAGCATGGAAGTGCATGAAAGTAACCTGTCAAACATTGCCTTTACATTTATTGTGCTACCTTTCGTTCACCGAACAGAACAAAGTGTAGGCAACTACAGCAGGCAGACTGCTGTCACTGTCAGTACGGATAAACTCGTGATTATATATATATTAATCCTCTAAAAAAACATTTACACATACAACCACTCACTCACCACCTGACTGGTACTCACCAATTTCTGGCCGTTGAGCCGTTACTTATATTGTTATTAACACAGATAAGCAGCTGGTCCCTGTCGTCCTTCGGTTCGGACATTGTGTACACTCGATGTTAGGTTCAGTATCAGTCGAGTACTGAACACTTCTTATCAACAGCGCGCAAACTGTTACACAACTTATGAATCACGCCTCCAATATTATCAATATGCGGAGAGATAACGTTGTAATCGTGCCTCATCGACGAGGTAACGCGGTGCAATTATTCCGACAAGATATCCAGACCAAGGATGATCCTTAAAACGTGAACGCCTGAACACCGGACACTACTAACACTGACCAGGTAACAGACACTGACTGGTAGGAAGATGTTTATAAAACAGTAAAACGTCAAGAATGTCTAGCATTCCTCGCCTAATAATTGGTATTCATGAGAAACATCTTGTATATTACCTATTGGAGAAGGTATGTCATGTTCTCAGATAGCTGCATTAATATATATATATATATATATATATATATATATTAGCACAGGTGTGTTTCTTGTGCAAATAAAGACATCCACTTAGAAAAGAAGAAAAAAATCTGAGTTGAAAATAATATATTGACTCAGTCAGATAAGACAAACGTTCACGTCAGTTGAAATTCAGTTTACTTTCCAATCAACTGTTCTGAAAGATTTCTCAATGCTAGACCATCAAGGAGAATTATCTTTTGTTTTCGAAATATATGCCGAGGATGCTGAAAGTTCCATAAAGGCTACACCTCTAAAACAACAAAGGCGTTTAACTTTAAGCACACGGAGGAAAATAACAACGTCTCTGGCAGGCACATAAACAGATATGGTTACCCATCAAACCTTATGTCTTCCAGTTCAGCCAGACCTTCACTTAAAACAGGCACACGAAGAGTTACGCGACATCCGTAATGATATTCAAGTCACACAGGTGTCATACAGACGCCAGGCACAGTAACAAAGAGTGAATTATGATATCAAGTTGTCCAATCGAACCAATCATCGATAACATTTCAGACAGCGAGATAAGTCACGGAGACGAGCGGCATATCAATGGCGGCCATGTGTTAAAGATGAAGCTGAAACCGTGAAAGGTGAGATGCGACAAGTCTTAGAATGAGTTCCGCTTGCTCAATTTAATCCATCTGCCGTGTCGCGTCGTCGTGCTCCATCCAGCACAGGTAAAATGTTCCTATGACCTGTCACCTGCATCTAGACAATGCACAGCCCGCGATCACCTGAACAAGCCGGGCAACATTTGGTTAACACAAAGACCAATGATGGCCATGGATGAAGCAGCGAGGGGGGGTGTTAATACAAATAAACCATAGTCAAGAGAAACAAAGCTAAAACAGTGTGTGTGTGTGTGTGTGTGTGTGTGTGTGTGTGAGAGATGTGATGGCTGCTTCATTTCCTCCAAAATCAACCCCATCATACCAGACACCGGTTGCCCTTAAATAAATAGCACCAACTCGTCCAAACAGTGCTTAGTCCGCCATGCGTGACCGAGAAGATTACAATCTAGAATGGCACACAAGGTGACCAGGAAACAAGACGGTGTCATTACTACAGAAGCGCACAAAGAACACACAGGATGCCTCTCAGTCAACGCTGTCAAGACATATAACCCGTCGACCACACTTTAATTAAATTCACACTTTACTGGTTACTAATAACGGCTTAGGTAACGCGGCCTGAATAACCACCACACGGATCTGTAGTCAGCGAGTCATCGCTTTTTAGCATTAAAAACATTACACAATAAAAAAGTTATTACCGTAGATGAAAACGTAAACAAACCTTGACAAAAAATATCTATACTCTGTTGTGACAACCAAACACCCACAAACTTCAACACTAATAGTAATATTGCATTTAGCATTCGGATATGCAAATTCAAACACTCAATAATCATGAACCGTTACAAATTTACAGATTTTCAACATTACAAATTCTGTAAACTAAAGATATAGAAAGGGAACTGTAAACTCATTCCTGAAAAATAGCACATTATTTATTCTTTTAGATGTTGCTCTTTCAGGATCACGTCTAATGGTGTTCAGCATGTTTTATTATAAATATACTGAGAGTAAGAGTTTCTGTAAAGTAACATCGGGTTTACCAGTTTGCATGTCTACTCCCAATTTCTGTACAATTCACATTAAGACCATCACCTATATAGACTGTTTGTAGTCACCATTTTTTCACACCACCAGCCAAGCACGTACTTATTTATGGCTGAAACAATGGGCGGGATGGGGGGGAAATCAGTGGTGAAACTGGGAATTTAAATGGTTTATGTTTGCCACTCTAACCACTTAAACTTTCACCCATTATAAAAACACTAAGATCATCATAAACAACAATAATTTGGAGATTATCAAAGTATTTTGACCACACACAAAAACATAACTGTTCTATCATAATCCTTATTTCCCTTAAGTACTATAAACAATAATTATCTGAATTTGACCCCAGAAAAGTTGTTTTATTCTGATACTCAATTCCCCCAAAAACATACGTCAATGTGGCCCAGAGACCTAGAAGTATTTCCAACCACATACCATTTCTTTAAATTAAATAAAAGTTTGTGGAAGAAAATCGAAGTTTTGGACTGCATTTGAATAATACCCTGTCATAGGTATGAAATTAATGACAATTTCTGTGAGCATTTTTAACCACACAAGCAAGTTGGCCATTGTGTAATGTAAATAAGAGGACACAAACGAATGATACCAACATTAAAACATGGCAATTTTTTCTATAGGCTCATATCGACAACAAAATATACTTCATCGTTCCACGTAGTTTTGGCTTCTGGAACAATTTTAAATGAAATAGCTCATAAAACATGATGTGTCCTAATATTAAATAAAACTACACTGGTTTAAATAGCTTTTCATAGGGTATTCTCAAACACTGACATTAAGTGGACAGCTTATGAAAGCTTACAAATGGACTACACAAAAGCAAGCCTTTCAACATGTGACATAGCAATATTGAATAACCAGGTATGGGGTCAAATACATTTATATTTGAAAGTATTTAAATACTTTTTTCAAGTATTTATATTTGAGCTTACCATAACGAAAAGTATTTGTATTTGAATACTTTCACAAAATTTCATGTTTTGATCTGAATATTTTGTCACCAACATGATTTGTTTCAGGAAATAATCTGATCACCGAATTGCACGCACACAACTATGAAGGAATTATCTTCACTCTGTGATCATAAGGAATTGCAATTAATGATATCTTTGATGTAATGACTTCTGATTGCTTCCTTGTCAATCAAAGGGAGATTATCCTCAATTATATGTAGTATAATTAGAAGGGATCAAAGGATAATATGAAACATCTTGTGAGTAAATCCAACAAGTCCAAGGACTAACCTTCCAGCATATATCTCATTCATTACTCCAGCTGATACAACCTGACATTCCTACAAGAATTTTGAACATCTTATGTTCCTCAGGTGCAATCAACAACAAAAAATCATAAATTGATGTGACAAATCTAGTTGATGCTCTGATATTTTGTAATGTGTGTATCAGAATAAAAATCAAAGGAAAAACAATGAATTTGTTCTTTTCATTTGAAAAGTATTTGTATTTGAAATACATCCAAAAGTATTTGTATTTAAATACGTTTAAAAATTGAATGTACATGTAAAAGTCTGTATTCCTAAATCCTGTTTTATGACTGCTTTTATGTAAAGGGTAGTCTAAATGGACTGAGTGAACTCCAACGGTAAAGAAGAAAATGGAAACACCTTTCAGATATTAGGGTTTGAAACCAGTTGCAAGACTACGTGGTGTAGATGTCTGGGGTCAACTACGCTACGAGTCAAACCGTAGAGATGCCGTGGACTCTGGAAAACTTCTGTCTGTAGATGTAAATATGGGTATGCCTATGGTGTGTTTTGAATGTGTACAGTTCGTTATATACACGTATGTGCGTAGAAAAGTTGAAATGGGGTCCATTTCATTAAACAGACTTTTAAGAAACAGAGCAAGAAAGAAAAGAAATCCACACGTTGTGCAAGAAATGGACTTCAATTCTGATGTAAAAGAACCTATATTGTGACATGTTTTATGCCTACAGGGCCAACAATTTAAGAATAATCGACAAATAGTATCAATTCTTTATCTCCCTTTTTTAAATAAGATATTTAGATAAAATATGTTTTCCTTTATTTGTCGGTCAAGTTAGAGCCCAGTAAAATAATACTAATAGTTGCTGAATTAGGGTTTGATGATCTATCGGATTAGCAACAAGGTTCCATTTCATTCATAATTTGACTTTTCTATTATATCTTTGTTCTGTTTCCTAGAAGCCATTTCTGTTTCGATAGTTCCATGCACCCCCGTGATCTACGCAGGCGTGGCAGGCTTAATCAGCCCCTGGATTAAACTAACCGCATTGTCATGCATAATTTATCATTATCGATAAAATGTGCCATATACACATACTATCCAACACATAAAGAGGATAAATAACAACATGTACAAAAAACTACAAAGATAGGACATCTCAGACTGGAGACAGAGTTTAGAGGGTGGAGACAGATGTGCCATGTCATTGTGATATCGGTCCGATTGACGTGCTAAACATTTCAGGCCAGAAGACGCAGTGACAGCCTCAAGATTGGAACATCTCTTGATGTGTACATGTAAATGTTAATCTTAGCACTGCCATGTGGAGTATGAAGTGTCATTTCTTGTCACTCAGCTGCTAAATAGATCGATCACATCTTAATCTATAACTTATAGTATAAGACAAATTAACAGACCACCTCAACTGGATTAGGTCACTAACAAAGCTTACCAGTGTATAATTCCTATATGACACTGACAGCATCTAATTGTTTCCACCAATAGTAGAATGCCAGGGTTATAATGGACTGTGCCAATTTTCGCAGCAATATGATCTAATGAACAGTTTAACATTTAAATTTTTTTTTTAATAATATTAAATTAAATTTTAATTTAAAAAATTTTTTTGGCATTTAAAAAGGCCCTACCCTGAATACTGAAGCCTTTACAGTAGTGATTATTGAGTCAGAACCAATCCAGCAGCATTTAAATCAACTATGATGATGATTTAAATTAATTTCATATCCAAGTGGATCCTGTATATCACATACAATCTTGGATAAATATCCAAATATGTACATTACATAAATGTATTAAAAATAATAATGTGACATTTATAAAGTGCCCTATTCACCTAGAAAGCTGCTCTAATGCACTTTACAGTATTATTATCCCTGACTCAGACATGTTCCAATCCAGCACGCATCTTAACTCACAGGGGAGCATACAATGCATGTGCCATTACAGGTGCCAAGCGTTACTTAAAGGGATAGTCCACCTTCATTTAAAATTTTGAGATATAATACAGCTATATTCACCAAATTTCATAATTCAAAATGGCTCAGAAATTAACGCTCAAGAGAAACCATAATATGCATCAGTCTAGAGAGAGCGCCAATGTGACGTCAAAGCATTTTCTCCTTCCCGCCTTCTAGTTCTAATCTGACTTCCGATGCAGGATTAATGGCAGCCCTCAAGTAATTTGGATCATTTCCCTATATCTATTATATCAGGTATATTTCGTGATTATTGCGGAATTTTTGGTTACTGTTCTAAGCATTACATATTAAAATAATATTTTCTGAGGGTGGACTGTCCCTTTAAACACATAACCATAACGTCCTGTCAGGTTCTCATTTTTATGGATGAGTGAAGCAGTCGCCACATGACAGCATTGCAGCTCCAGAGTCTGAAACCTGTGATCCTTCAGCTATGAGTCATACACGCTCTAACTAACTGCGCTATCACAGCTCGACAAATGAATAGTAATGTGAGCCATAGTGCCTGTATTAATTTGTCAGTCAAATTAAACGACAACTATTATCATAATACAGAGAATAGTACTGATTTCCTACTTAATGATGAAAGAAAGGGTGACATTACATATGTTGGGCTGATCCAACAGGTAAGGAGCCAGTAGAGGATTACCAGATGTCTAGAATGGCTGTGCTGTCCATGGTGCCATAATAAGCCACCAACTGACTGGTGAAGATGAGGATCTCCCACAGACAGGGTTGACAGGTATTTTACATGGTAGTTGACAGGTACGTTATCAACGGCGTGTTAAAAAAATAGGCAGTTATCAGTTTTTTTACATTGGCTTGTAAAAAATGTGGGTATAAAATAGTAAAATGATAACATCTACTACAGCATGAATGTAATACATAAACAGCAATTGAGTTAACAGACTAAACCCATTATGAAAACCCGATCTAGTTGATTCACTGATGAACACATAGTTGTCTACATGCTCCATCCCTCGTACATAGGTGTGAACTTATTGCAAGGCAAGTAGACACTGCCAACGAATCGATAACTATATCCAAGTTTCATCACCTTTCTGATAAACTAACAGGCAATAAGCATAGCCTTTTCCATCTACATTGCTACTAAGCTCCCTGTAAAAAACCCAACCCTGGTTAAGACTGAACATGCCTGGACTGCTATGTGGTGATCTTTACTGATGAGACCAAGTTCAACAATGATGGCATAACATATGCACAGACCTGCTGATTGATCAACTGAAATTTGCTGGGGGTAGGATCTCGGTGTGAAGTGCCACGACTGCCAGGTGATCTTAACTCCTTCGAACAGTGAGTGGCACCCTTAATGGCATAAATATTACCATCTGCTCACTTGTTTGGTCACGGTAAAGTTCACCGTAATAATATTCACTGGGTGAACATTTTTTTACCTACCCTTGTCACAGAGCCAAAATCAGGACAGAATGAAAGGAGAAAAACAACATCTGCAGTATGAAATGGCCTCTAGAGAACCCAGATGTCAGTCCTACTGAGTTGAAGTTAAAAGAAAATGGAGGAAAACACCCAGATGGATGGTTGATGTTTTACGGCTACTTCTGTTAAACCGGCTGAAGAAAACTCTTAGAGAAATGCTAGATAGCTTGCACAGGCAATTTATAAATATGGTAATGACACTAACACTAGTAACAGAGCTCGATGTATGCAAGTGATCCACAGCGTGCCTACCAGGATACAGGACTGTCTACAGACCTGTGGGTGGACATTTATTATCAGTCATTCAGCATTCATTGGTTTTGTACACAGCAACATTAATTAAGACTGTGTGATGTGTAGTTAGTTAGAGTATTGGACTCGTAGCCAAAGGATCGCGGGTTCAAGACTCTGGGAGCTGTAATGCTGTCATGTGGTGACTGGTTCAATCATCTATAAAATATGAGTGTTTGAATAATTTGTTGTGCCTTTAATGGCAACATGCATTTTATATTCCATTGGGAGTTGAGGTGGGTGCTGGATTGAAGCAGGCCTGAGTCATGAAAAATAACATTGTGCAGCGCCTCAGAAGAAGGCTACCGGGTTCTGGCACTATATAAACATGCATTATTATTATTATAATCACTATGGCATAACAATGATACAAATTCATGCAAGCACCATCTGCATAGCTGCCAACATTTGAAAAAGTAATCATTTTCACATGAAATGCACAAAATGAACAACCAGATAATACTGCATATCAAAATGGCAGTGGCCCAGTCAAGCTAGTGTTTTAGACTACTCACTAGTCCAAAGACAAAATCCACACGTCCTGCTAATGATTTTTCCGGCCCTGGACCACTGCCAAATATTTCCGCTATCTATGTATCAGGAAACACTGTACAAAAGAGAGGTTCTCCTGCATAGGTAAAACACATTAACCCCACAAAATTCAGGGACCTCCTGGAAAAAAATGCACCATTCGGATTTGCTGGCGCAACAAAGGCTTTGACAGTGACAGAATGGCACCATATGGATCTATTACGGGAAAAGGAAGATTTATCATAAAGTACGGGCGTAATGGTTGGTAGCTCTGCACCATCAACGGTCAAATATTGGTTGATGGCTTATAGATCTTCATCATTTCTTTCGGCAGGACCAGTCTAATTTGATCAAATTATTTAGCTTATCGTAGTGTGTCACACTTCATTATATAACAGCTGTAGCAGATGATAAAATACCAGATTGTGGTGTGACAGCACCGAATTCATCCATCCCTGCTAGTCCTTGGTGACGCTGTTTGAAAACAGAATTTAGATAGTTCATTAGTTGATTGAGTGGCTCAGCCATTGATGACGTCAGTTTGTTAAATGCCTGTATGGTCCTGAACATTGGAGGGATATATTCTGCCATCAAAAATGGCAGACCCAATATTCACTCAATAAAATTGTGAGTGTTAGCACTATTCATCTAGGAAGGGGCCAGACCCAGTGCTTGGACCTTTTCCACACAGCTTGTCACCTGTGTCGAAATTGCAACCATGTACCTGAGCCTGTGGAAATTATTGATGCATAGCAGACCACACATCAAATCCATTACGACATAGGCATCACATAGATTATTTGACATTTTGTTCTTTGTGTTGTAAGAACTGATTTCCCAGACATCATGATAAAGTTGTTCAATCACATCTCCTTCTCATAGAAAGATATGTGAGTGGTGCTAGATCTATGACAGACTTGATCATCAGAGAACCATTCCTTTGTCCTTTAATAATTTACATCATTCAAATGAAACCAATGTCTTAGTAATGACAAAAGTGGTAAAAGGGCTAACAGGACCTATAAGCCATGAGCCCAATAAGGGAGGAACTTCAGGAACTGAGGAAGGGCTCCCCCATGACCATGTCCCAGGAATTGGTTTTGAAAACTAGTAAATTACAGGTGTTTTTATTTGATTTATTTGGTACACTAATATAAATACATATAGATCTAATAACACTAAAATACAGAAACAGTAATGATTAAATTTAAAATACAAGAATTGAAGAAAACACCTATTTCCATTGTGGTCCCGACCCGAGATCTCGGTGGCTAGCGTTCCCGTTATCTTTTGCACCCCACTGTATTATATGTATATTCACTAATTCAGGACTATCCTTACATATCTAGACCTAGATCTAAACTAGTGCTAGAGGCTAGTCTACTGTCTACACTCTAGCCTAGCCCTAGTGTTTAGAACGAGCTCTACTCATCTGATCTAGAGACTAGACTAATAATTCTGAAAACACTTCCCATCGTGATTTTTAACGAATTATTATTTTTAAATGCGGTTCACATTCCTATCGGCTAATGTAGGCTAGAAATATATGGTAATATACGTCAAAATGAGGCAGAGATAACAAATAAGACCTACCCCATTTTAAGGTAAACAATGTAACTTCACACGCTCATCTCATCTAATCATACAACAGTCCCTGCCCGGAAGCGAACAATTCCAAACAATGCGCATGCGCGGGTACAAGCTTTTAATTTACGCGTTCACAAAGAATGTTATTGTTCGTTTTTCTTTTATTCAATTTTATTCCACATCATACAGTAACAACATTTAATAAAATTAAACAATGCAGTATTGAAAAGGAAAACGATAGGTATGTTATTTATAAATGACAGTCTTCTGAGAGAGAAACTAAGAGTAATAAATAAAATATAAATATAGATAGAGAGTTAAGATAGATAGATAACATAGATAACATAGACAGATAGATAGATAGATAGATGAATATAGGCAGATAAACAGATAAATACATGGGCAACAAAAATTAGTTCAAAAGTGACGTAGTTTTTGTGACTAAATCGGATTATAATAATTATGGTTGCTCTCTGTCAAACATATTCTTTTAAAGTCAACATCAAATCACTATCATCATAATAATGATATCGTCATCAACCTAGTCTAGCTGTGACCGGGTGTGTTATGACGTATGTGCAGAAAACTTGTATAAGCACATTCTCTGGTATGGGGGAGTACTTCGTTGCTCGATTGTGATCATGGGGTGTATATAGATCGAAGGGGTTCAGTACGTGTTCGGTTCCCAACTTACCAGGCAATTGGTAAGGTGTTCTCTTCCAAATGTGCCTGCTACTGAGGCATTTTTTATCACAGACTCAGATCGAGTCTGTCTGAGGAGTAATTGGTCAAAAGAGAGGACTGTACGTGGTCATAATATTTATTTCAAATTCATAAGAATATGCCACGCACGCACGCGACACACACACACACACACACACACACACACACACACAATATATATATATATATATATATATATATATATATAAAACCATTTAATACAGAGTTTATTTAACATTATTGATGAGTCAGCAAAAGCCATTAAAAAATAGATAACTTTTGGGCGTAATTGTATTTTAGTGGTATATATATATGTCAGCATATAAAGATGTATGACAGCAAATTAGAATGGGTTAATTGTTATTAACAGGTTGAATAACATGCGATTGATCTTTCGCCATACTACATATTGATCATATTAAACATATTGATATAATTTTTGTAATAGCAATGACCGAAATGGCAGTTGTTTCACGCGGCAGCTGCGTGGCTGCCTCAAATGAAAGAACTGCATACATGTTATGTCTCCGCATTTGGCGGGAGACTCCCGCAATTTCATCAAATCTCCCGTGTCATTCATAGTCATGGAAAGTATTTTGTTACCTTAGACCACCTGATTTATGTATAGATCGCTGAAACCCTCTTATTTACGTACAAAAACCCGATTGGCATTTCCGAAACTTAACATGATGTATGGCACTGCATATATACACTACATCTATAATACAATGCTTCACCACGGATAGATTTATAAGCTGTTAGTAAGACCTTCAAATGATGATGATGATTAATGTTTTACGGCCCCTTTTGTTCGCATGGTAGGCTAAATGGGCTGAGCGACCTCCAAAGGTAATAAAGCGAGGTCAAAGATGAAACACCCTTCAGATATGCTCACGCCGAGATACGAACTCGGGTGGTAGTGATCGGTGGTCCAACCCGCTACCAACTAGACCACGGAGACGCGCCTGTCTTCAGATGGATACGCTCTCCGACAGGTAGTCAATTATGTTTTTGAATAATTGGACTAAAAATATCATATTTTCAAATACTTTTCATTATGCGAGCTGTACTATTGTGAATTCTCAGAAGGAGATCGATGTTATAATCAGAGGTACCACATAACTGAGCGTTAGAGTAGTCTTTACATAGAGAAGTAACAAAGATATTTTATAAAAAAATACTTTTAGACAGTGTGTTTTCTTAAGAAGGAATTAGTTAGCTCGGCCTACTGATGTGACAAATTAATGCATATTAATGAATATTTTGCATTAACATGCATAATATTATAATGCTTATTAATGCATATTAGGTTTTTTACTAAATTTACTTCGGGTAATGGAAGATGCCCCAATCTGTAATGCTGGTGTTTCTTGGGATTTAAGGCAACATGGTGTAACTGAAAAGATTATACCTGTTCTACAATCTTTTAATTTTGAAAGATTTTGAGTCATCCATAACCGAATATTAGCACTGAGAAGGAGAAATTTAACTCAATGTCAGGATACAAAGATATCAAGAGGAGGTGTGTACATTGTAAAAACCAGAGGGCCAAATGTTGAACCCTGTGATACACCAGATAATAATGACTGAATATCAGATAAAGTATTACGAACAGACACTCTCTGAGAGTATCTTTTTTCCAAACAGAATTGAAATCATTCAAGTACTTTTTAAAAAGTACGTTATTGTAAACTGTATCAAATGCAAGAGACAGGTCCAGAAGAACAAGTAATACTGGCTTGCCTTGATTAATTGACATTATAATATCATTTTTCACCCGGACTAAATCTGTTTCAGTGCTGTGACCACTTTTATGTGCAGACTGTAGTGATTCATTAAGGTTATCATTGACTAATTTTTTTTGGGGGGGGGGGGTGGAATGCAACGGCCCTTTCTTTAACTTTAGCTAAAAATATAAGTTTTGAAACTGATCTGTAATTGTTTAGAATATTGTAGTCCAAATGTTTATTTACAGTTTTACAATGGCAGCTTTTATGGATCTTGGGAAAACAGCCAGGGATTATGATTGATTAACGTTCTTCGTAATCTTCCGCGTGTCTATATGTGTGTTAGAAATTTTAAATATGCCATTATTAGTAGATTTTAATACCTTTATTTATTTTTTAATAGGAATACAATTATGAGATCAATTATATTCGATTTTACTAGTATTGAGCTTAGATTCCACATACGCGGTATGTAATTTGCGTGATTCCATATGAATAACAGATTTACACATTATAAATTCATAAAAAATACTTATTATTAAACAATATCCTGTTGTTACATCCTTATTCAGGAATATGCCGAAGATTTTCGTGCCAAGAATATGGCTAATCAGTCCAAATTGCAGCTTTCTCTGTTAGTAATGGAGCAACATAACTTGTTACTGATTACTACTGCATATAAAATTATGCAATTAAAGAAACCTACTAAGCAAAGAAAACACTGCTGGTGGGTGTATGACATAAATAGGAACCGGCTTCACCAAGGAGTATACCATAATCTGGTCAAGGAACCACAATTTGATGGTGAGAAATTCCAACAATACTTCAGGTTGACCAGAGAATCTAAAATCTAAAACCCCGCCAAATTGTTCGGGAAACACCTGCTCCTGACGTCATAATCTGAATTCCTACATCGTTTTTTTTTACTATTTGCTAAGTTGCCGTACGAATCGCTACATCAGCAATTCAGTTTGCGGAAGCCGCATCGACACGCCGCAGGTCAAATCGTATGCCGCATCCGGACATATGGAAGCGCTCTCGTCTGTTTACATGCTTTTCCATTTTGACGGTTCCGAATACCGCATGCCGGGTACATGGACTCCTAATAGCTTTTCAGGTTACAATCAGTAGCCGATTTAGAATATGAGGTTTATAATTTGCTGTGTGTTTAGTTTATGGCTAAATATAGCTGGTACCCGAACTAATTAGATAACGAAACGAAATATGGCCGATGAGTGACTCGACATGGCAATAAAATAACCGGATTTTATATTCTACAGCCACGGGTAACAGTGGGATTCGAACTCAGAACTGCAGTGTCAGTAGTGCTGGGTGATCTACTAACTATGCTAAGGAAACGTTCTAGTTACAAATATCAGATGAAGTAATTTGTTACTTAACTTTATTATGGATGGGTTTAATTCGGTTACTGTATAGATCTTAACAAGCCACATCGGCAAAACATGCACAAGTAAAACACCGGGATTCGAGTTTGTTGTTGGAGCTCCGCATCCCAGATGACAACCGACTATACTAACAACTTCAGGTAGACACTCGGATGTTTTGTTGTGTACATTAAAACATAGTGAAGATGTTTCCATTCAAGGCAAGGCTATAATTCATTGGAAGTATGAAGCTTGCAATTGCCTAAGGAAAGCGAAATAGTTGGGATGTTTCCATTCTACATTCGTTGTTATTCTTTAGCATGCGGGGTTGATGCAACTGGCCCTTCACCAATTGGACTCAACACATTAATAAATATCTATAAACCATGATGGAAATAAATTTTACACTTTTTGCTCTATGCTCGGTATTTTAATACTTGTGATGATGATGATGATGATGATGATGATGATGACGATAATAATAATAATAATAATAATAATAATAATAATCTTCTATTGAAGCCAGAGATAAGTGGCGCACCTAGTAAAGGGGGTGGGCATACTCATAGTCAAGGTACGATGCGAAATTCATCAACAAATTATCAGATGCAGCGGAAACTTAGAAGGGATAAGGAAGTCTGAAGAGGTGAGTTTTCAAATGGTGACAGAAATGCCAATGAAGTGATTTCAGAAATGGCACAGAATGGGGAAAAAGCCGAGGAGACCGTGTGACAACCCTATAGCTAAACAGTTCTGAACACACTAAAGTTTTAGAATATCCTTAGATGTGATGTTATAAAGAAGAGAGTTGCAGTAATCAAGCTTACTAGCAATACGTGCTGTAGTAATACTTTTGGCGACTGAAAAAGAAATATAACGACGACTATGGCGGAGGTCAAGAATCTGGTAGAATCAGCAGCGACATGTCAGAGAAATAGGTTTTCTTAAATTAAAGTCGCTATCAAATGTAACACCAAGGTTACGTACAGTGTCTGATGGTGTGATGCTGTGACTAATGATGTTCGTTGGGAAGGAATGAATATAAGTTTGTTGCGTTGTCTGTGTGTACTATAATAATGAAGTCTGTTTTGATCGCAATGAGCGTAAGTCTATTGTTTGTCATCCGGCCAGAAATATCGCTGAGACAGTCACCTAGCTGTATAAGAGATCAGTGTCTGTTGTAGATAAAGATGTGTATACTTGGGTGTCATCTGCATATAAATGATGGTCTAATTTGTGGCCGTGAATAAGAAAGCTTAGTGATGTGGTATACAGAGTAAACAACAGCCGCCCAAGAACAGAGCCTTGGGGAACGCCGTGAAACAAAGGCACTGCCCTTGAAAAACAGTTTCTTATTTTTATTGATTGAAACCTATTTATTAAGAATGAGCAGATCCAAGTGAGTACTGCGCCGGATATATCATACTAATCAGAGAGGCGATCTAGAAGAACAGAATAATAGATGGCATGAAAAGCTGCAGATATATATTATGTGCACTGTTGTAATGTGTACATATTTACATATTTACAAGTAACAACTTAAGTGGACGACACTGCATGACCCGAGTGACACACACACACACACACACACACACACACACACACACACACACACACACACACACACACACAATGATCATTGGTAGTTTTATATGAAGACTGTTAATCTTTGAAATTAAAACACCTAGTGGTGAGTGACTTATAGTCCTTATATAGTCCTTGTTCAAGTCGCATGTTTCCCGTTTCTTTTCAATGCCAGCATTGTACATCCTTACAATATTTAGATCAACTAGATATTTATTTCGGCACAGATGAGGAAATGTTATATTTGAAAGACTGTATATAAAGATTCCATTGTCAGAAAAACTATAAAAAATTACTTTGGGCACAGTCATCAAATGAATGTGGTAATTTAAAGGCCAACCTCTTTCGTCAGAATTGTGGTGAACGTACAGACAAACAAACAAACAAATATACATACATTCTTCTGTGACACACACACACACACACACACACACACACACACACACACACACACACACACACACACACACACACATATATATATATATATATATATATACACACACACACACACACACTTGCATATTGTGATTGGATGCGTGTTTTCATCACACCTGGGATATATGGTCGAGGGGTGACATTATAGGAAAATGGTCTGATGCGATGAAACATGCTACACAAGTTCTTGGAATTTATTTTATAAGAGTTAAAACCAAGAAGTCCAGCCATCGCTCATTGTACTACTAGAAGCACTTGTAACTATAGTCCATGCCTTTGTTACATCTCGTATAGACTATTGTAACTCCCTGCTATGTGGCTTATCTGATTGTAACATCAATCGCCTTTGGCGAATTCAGAATAGTGCAGCTCGTATAGTGACAAATACTAGAAAATATGATCATATCACCCCAATTCTTAAAAAAAAAAAAAATACATTGATTACCCGTTAGACAGCGTATCCATTTCAAGATTTTGTTAATAACTTATAAATCTATTAATGATATGGCGCCAGAATATCTGTGTGAACTGGTGTCCATTAGAAAGTCATCCCAAAAACTCAAGTCATCCAGTCAGATACTATTGCAGGTGCAAGTGTCTGAGCTCAACTAATATGGTAATTGTGTGTTTAGTGTAGCAGCCCCCACTTTGTGGAATGGGTTGCCGGCAGATATTAGAAATGCATCGTCTCTTGAAATTTTTAATCTGTTCTAAAAATACACCTGTTCTAGGTTGCTTTCACAGATAAATAATAATATATTTTAAATTTCTTACAGACATATTATTTGGTGTATTATTATATTACATATTATTGTACAACGCTTTTGAATGACTCCTGTTAGTAAGAGCACTCTATTAAATAAACATTATTATTATGTACTGTTGATGGGGTTGTTTCAGAAAAAGATTTTCATATATTGATTATAAAGTTTAGCTTAATATCACACATTCATAGAATATACTTTGATAATATTACATATTGCATTTATATACTGAAGTTCGTCTAATTGTTAACATACTTTTATAATAAAAAGGCAAGAAGTTCAATATAAATATAATCCAGTTCAATATGCATTTATAATACCAATATTTAGTAATTATTATGTTGTTGTTTTTTTGGCATAGTTTTACGTTACTATGGATTATAAAGCAATTGCGTTTTATTTTTTCCCTTTAACTGAAAGTGGACGTATTCCAGGTTTTTTTAACCGGTACCGATTTCGGTAGCAAGTAGTATAGCCCCCAAATCTCGCTAATTCTCGTAATATCTCGTTTACTTGTCATTGTTTACTCTTTCGGCACAATTCGAGCGTAACAGGTTTAAAAAATAGAGATTTACTTATATTGGGTGGAATAAATATTGCAATAATCCGGTAGGATTTACGCTGGAATATGGCGGCTTCGGCAGCTATACCCCCAGGAGGAGCTGGCTCGCGTAAGTTGTATTATTTTTCTTGCGACGATTGCCCTGTTCAGGTCATAGCTTTTCCTTCCAACTGGCCCCCCATCATTCATTCAATCATTATTGGTCTTCAACATCCTGAAAAAATGGCTTCATATGGTGAATCATAGACGCGCTGTCACGATCTTCACACTCTAGAGTTAATTCGTGCCATTTACCTACTAGCATCCTGATGAAGATATAACTGTTATTACGATTAGAAATCAGGAAGTAATTCCCATTAGATCTAGACTAGAGGTCTAACATTTGCCATGCTTCTGGCAATTCTGCCTTCTCCGAATTTTCATGCATGCGACGTAGATTAGATCTCAATCTTTAGAACGTTGGATCTTGAATTCGTTTTATAATTCATCATATTGGTTTTTGAACAGTGTAGACGTTAATAGATTATATACATACGCATACGGAGTACGGTTCAGTCTTTTATTCGGTTTTTATGGTTTGTTGAGAAGTGAAAAGTTCAACTTGGATCTACATTTTAGCTCCAAACAAGGAGCATAGTGATAGTCTAGTCATAGGAGGATCTTTATCACATTGTTCAGAAGCGTAAAAGTGAATAAGGTTATATTCTAATGATGATATGTCAGGTTGTTACTGGTATTCAAAGAAGAAACTTTGTACAAAGTGAGTAAAATATGCTACCAGAATTGGGAATAGATGAAATATTTATATGAAGATTGAAGTAGTTGTGAAAAGGTAGATTGACCTGTATTTTTATATTTATCAATCTTTCTGATGGGAGGCAAATTTTAATATGTTTCACGTTTATATTAGTATCGCTTTATTATTGTGTAATGACTTTATGTCACTAGATAATCAGAACAGGTTTTGGTGGATATAACACCATTCTGAATTATTGAAGATATTATGGTTTAAATATTTATTATCACAGTAATTTATATAATCCTTATAATTATAGTCACTTAATTTGGTCTTAATTCATCTTTAATTACACTTTCCAGGTGAGTAGTGTGTGGTATTTCTAGGGTAAAATTCAGTACCAAAACTTGTATCTATTGTAACTGAAAATCATGTTAATTAATTATTGTATTGATCTTATATTGAGTGAGCTATTATATCTCAGATGAACAGTGAAATTTTTACAGACCAACATACTTCAGGGTTCTTACACATTTTGGAAAATAACAAATTCATTTTCCAGGTCCTGGAAATGTCCTTGAATTTTACAGAATCTAGAAATGTTTTGGAAAAATATTGCCTTTAGTCTAGTTTAGAACAAAAAGTCTGTGATTGTGAATAAATATTATGCCTATTATGGAATGTAGTCTTCAGTCTTGATATCTCATGTTAGTTCAAATTTAAATAAAAGTGGGTGGATCAGACAGCTAGAAGGGGTGAGGTGGAGGCTGTACCATAAAGATGTCAATAATCAATCATACATTGAATAAATATGATATGCTTTTTTGCACATATCTTGATTTATTGGCTTTAAATCTTGTATATTTTGTCCTGGAGAATAGTATTTCCTTGGCTGTGGGAACCATGTACTTATTTGAGTTTTGACAGTAGTCAGTTGAAGTGAAGTCATCATACTCAGAGCATCTTTTTTTCCTGAAGGTATTCCAATTGTTTTCTGTTGGAATGAACAAACTGGAAGTAGTAGCATATTAATATTTTTATAACGATTAGGATAATATATTATAATTAAAGCAGCATTTATAGACAGTTATTAGTTATCAGAGAATATCCATTATTTTCTAATTGTTGAGTGATATTATGGACATGTTTTGTTGAGATAAGGCCAGAAATTTTCATGAAATGAACATTCACTCCAGTAATATACAATGGACATATATATGGTAGAGTTTATCCTGCCACCAGGTTATGCCTTAATTAGGCTAAACAAGGTTATTATGTTTCTTTCCATGGTCTAACTGGCAGGGTTGGGTTTCTTCCCTTCCTATGGGAAGAAATGGGTTTTTACTCAGAAGAAGAAAACATTTCTTCTAGGAAGAAATTGGGAAGAAACTCCCAAGGGTCACACAGTCTGTGATAACAATCAACTAATCTGGTGAGAGTTTAGCACCCTTGTAACTGGTATGTAGGAGCATATGCCACAAGGTGCTCCTTGTGATGGCTTGGCTGAAAATTTCTTGACAAATCATGTACTAAAATTACTAATGTTCCAAAAGAAGTGAGGAATACCAAAATTGAGGCTCCTTTTAAATGGTATTTGTGCAATTAATCGATGAACAAGTGCATTTCAATGATCGAAGCAAATTAGTTAATCCCATGCTCAGCAGTTCCATGACACACATGTGAATAATTAGTTGGTATCTGTTGTCTTTTAATAATTTTTCATTTATAAAATCATGATGAAATTAAAAGATGCTAGTTAATATTTATTGTAATAGTTTGGTGAAAATTAATCGTTATTTATTGAATAATGATGGCTTAGTAGGCGATTTTGTTCCGACTCTGGCTCTTATTGGGTTGAATCCTATAGTGTTGTGTCAAGGATGACCCAAAACATCATTCCTTCAGTTGGTAGGAAATATGACGCGCATATAAGTCGAGGTGCTTCTGAGAACTCCCTTTTCCCTCCTTAAAAAATCGACTTAACCACGAGTATTTACGGTACAATTATTTTCAATACGTTGCTCAAATCAAATTTAGTTTCTTCTATTTGTGCCCAAAGATTTGTTGCAAACCAGCAGATATGAGGACTATATCCTATTATAATTTTTTTTAAGTGCATATGTGTATGAATAGCATGAAAAATATATTAATATTTGTCAAATTTGAAAATGGTCAATCTAAATTTGGGTGATGATTTTGTACCATTTTGGGGTTTCTTCCATTTCCTCCCAAAATAGAAGAAGCGTGCTAAGTGGTAGTGGAGTTCACCAAATATTTATACCAGCTAGGTTCAAATAAGCCGAGATTCCATATATGTGTTATGCAAATGCGACAAAAAATTTAACATGTAATGGCACGAACATGATTCCGCATGTGTGACTATGATTTGTGTATGCGACAGAATGTATCGCTCCGTGTAGTGATTCATGCAAATCTGAACACAAATTTGATGGCTGAAACCTGAATTTTATGGCCCACCAGAAAGGCTTTCCCAAGGAAAATATGTCAGAAAGTACAAATTGTATATCGCATTCTGCGTAGGCTATATGGAATCTCAGCTTTAGTCAGAAGGGTGTTTCATCGTTCATTTAGCCTCACTACCTCATTGGAGGTCATTCAGTCCATTTAGTCTACTATGTGCATAAAAGGTGGCCACAAAACAGCACTATTTTAGTATTTAAATCCTTCAACAAATGTTAAGGAAAAAGCTTGAATAGAATTGTTGTATCTAAACAGTAGATATTTAGTTCTGTCACAGAACCTAACATTCACTAATCTAATTATATGAAACAGCAATGTTCTCAATAATTATGTCATATAACTGTGGCTATTCGTTTCTAAACCCAAATACTTACCGTTTGATGGCGGTGTTGAAGATTGAATTATCACGAAAGAGATTCAATAAACATGATGAACACAGTTGAGTTCAGCATGGCTGATTTCCATTGGATTAGATGAAATCATGAGCTTCCAGACAGATATATGAGGGATCCATGTAACAGTGACATAAATAATGCTAACAGGATAGATTATGGTAGACTTTAACTGTATCAATGAATTTAGCTTTTGACTCTTTTTAGAACTAAGCTTACTGTCTAGATAAAGTTTTTCCAGCGATAAAGCTATCTATAACTCTAAATTAATCATGGAACGGTTCACCAATTATAGCAGATCCTGATTGCGTAGGTTTAATTTAGACAAGTTGGAGTAAATTAATAAAATTCTGGCCTGATGTATTTTACTCTTGGCCTACTTCCATATTGTTGCTGTTTCGTTGTGTGCACAGTCAGTAGGCTAAATGCCAAGTAATGTGCATATGTAATCAGGTGAAGTGAAAAATGAAACATCCTGCAGATATATACAAGTCATGCTTTGAACCCAGGCCTGTTAGAGAGGCCTCTGGCTAAGCATGCTGTGAGCTAGGCCATGGAAACACTCTACTTATATCTTGTATTAATTTGTTCAGTACAACTCTCTCATTGACAGCATCAACCAATGTTACTGACTGACTGATGATTTTTTGTTGATGTTTATCCTGATCATTGTTGCTTTACACTGTATTAATGATTATTTAATGTTGCAGCTTTTGTTTTATAACCTATGCTGATTGACCAGATATGTTACAATTGCTGAAAATTCCATGTGCACGAAAACGAGTATTTTATAAGCTGAAAAAGATGTCCTTGTTTGCTTACCTTTTGTTTGCACTACATGTTTCATTAAACAGCAAGAACTCAGCGAGACATCATCTTATGTTTACAAGTAGTGCCTACCATCCATATACTGTATGTGGTAATTTATGGATGGATAAAAGCCGATTTCAGTTTGAATTGAGGTTTACACAGAGATAAGCCATTGTCCAAACACGTGCAAATAGTTTAAACAAACTGTGCTCCTGTAAGTAGCTCTTAAATGTAATCTTTTGTGAATGAAAACGAATAACAAGGAGGAACCTTACGTAATACTTTCTCACGTATGCTAATCTACACACAGTGCACGCTGCAAGAAACGGTCTTACCTGCTCAGTCCACTCCTATATTCTGTCTTGCAGTTGCAATGATTTTGATCACACCCCACACTTTGAATGGACACACTCAGTTGAAGCAATCCTTTAATGAGGTTATAATATATTGTCGGATCTTATCCTGTTAGATCTAGGTGACCTATATGTGCCAGTGATCGGTACCATCTCGTCATAATAATTACCGCCATTCACTGAGTATATAACCCAGCTAACAGAGCGCAAAGTTTTGTGATGGGTATTTTTTACATATATTAGTGTATGGTAATATTTACTAATAATAACTAATGTGACAGTTAGCTGACAAGAGTTAGAATAATTAATAACATTATTGGACCGAGATTTGGTATGGCTCTGTCTCTGTATGATTAAAACCCAAAGGGTCAGGTGGTATTAATCCAGTTGAAACGGTGATTATGTCGAACCCTTAGAAATTTACAAAGCCCAAATCAATTCCATATTGTAACATCATTCATATGTGTGACTCTAATTTTTTTTATTTATCTAATATAGGCTTATTATTGCATTTGTGTGAACCTAATGCTGTAACAGAATAGCACCTTCTGATTCCCATTACATGTTTAAAGTTAGTTTCAGTTATATATTTCTATCATAAAAAATTCTGATAGACAACCAACTTGAGAATGTTTTCATTGTGAATTACAGCCGTTATGGCGAGGTGGCCGTGTTCTCACTGCTTTATTTAGACTTAGCATCCACGATCCCATTTATGAAATTCAAGTCGTAGTCAACCGTTGAATTTTTGTGAACATCTGAACAAAGCAAACTGGTGATGTTTGGCACCTTAGGTCAAACTGTCGCACAAACTAGGTGCATCATCTCAGTTGTGTGTAAATGTTTTAGACTCGGCGCATTGGGTTGCATCAGTGCTTTGGGTTGCATCAACGCACATAATATTTCTTCGGTGTAACCCCAAAACAATATTTAGATACTGATGTATGGCATAGTTTGAAATAAATCATCTATCTACCTATCTGCTATTTAAATCTTCATTGTGGTTTTTCGTAAATGCTGCGGTGATAGCTGTTGTGGTACAAGTGCAGCCGTGGCATTTAGATTCAACTTTGGGTGGAATGCAGCACAGCAACGGGCTACAGATGGCAGTGTCGCTACTGATGGTTGGTAATATTGGCTTGATAGAGTGGAATGTTGGCTTTGATCAGATACTGGCTCCTGTGTACTGTGTGTCGTGCCGGAAATTTACACTGTCACGCAACCAGCCCCTGTTAATGTTATACGGCTTGCTTATTATAGGGCGAGGCCTATCTATCCCTATACGGCCCGCAGGTAGCCCGTGTGTGTGTCTGGACGCGCGCTCGCACTCCCCTATCAATGCGGGGCAGCTGATATTTGAGTATGGGTCAGAGGTTTCCTTTTTGTTGTTTGACCGCCTTGTCGTTCTCGTTACTGACTCCGATGTCTGGTAGAGTTGATGACAGCCAGATTTAAACATATTTATCAAGCATTATCACAAATACGAACACATATAGGATCTGGTTTATATTGCATTTGGTCGGTGACAGCCAGATTTCGACATATTTATCAAGCATTATCACAAATACGAACACATATAGGGTCTGGTTTATATTGCATTTGGTCGGTGGCAGCCAGATTTCGACATGTTTACCCAGCACTGTTTAACAGTAGCACACGCACGCATATAAGGCCTCGTTTATATTGCTTTTGGTCGGTGTCTGCGTGCGTTGCATATTTCATTCCCCTATACCATTGAGCAGATGTCCGTTGCCCTGGTTAGGAAGAAGCGGTTGCCAGGTTACGGCACGTTCTTTCGGGTGGGTGTCTGTAGATCTCGCATAGCAAGGTTCAAGTCGGCGATGTATAGATTTCTTTGGGCCGGTTTGGCGTACCGCTGTCATCATATACAGACAATGGGCTTGAGTCGGTCGGTGGCTGGCCGCTCGGTGTTGTACTGGAAGGAAACAGTATTGAAGAATGGTGGCATGTCAGGCAATAGGGGTTCCGTGTGTGTGTGTGCCTGTACCTTTAGGTGGTGGGCATTGTTCTTCACCACAGCCCGCCAGCGCGAAGATGCCCTTTAATGTGTGCCACCGGCTTTAACACGTGTTTTTATCATTTAACCTAGCTAGTAGTATTCGAGCGATAATAGAATAGGGTCATGGACAAGGCGAGCATTATATCGTTGTCAATCAAAGGGGTTTATTTAGTGCGATGTATTCGTTGTTATGCGAAGAACACGTGCGCGCGCATACATTCTGGAAGAACAGGCATATAAAAGGGTTCAACACATTACCCCCTCACCCAGTATATTGTTAACCGTAACAATAGTAAACTAGTGAACGTTTTGTTTACGGGAGCTTCACACTAAAAAGAAAAACGGCGGAGGAAGTTCGTGGTCCAGATAAGACATATATACAACAGGTTGTTTACAAAAATCAGATGTTGGGGCGCCTCAGTGGTCTAGCGGTAGCGTGTTGGACCACAGATCACTACCACCCGTGTTCGAATCCCAGCGTGGCATATCTGAAGGTTGTTTCGTCTTTCACTTTGTCTCATTACCTTCGGAGGTCGTTCGGCCCATTTAGCCTACCTTGTGCACAAAAGTGGCCGTAAAACATCAATCATCAACAAAAATCAGATGTTAAATGTTTTTGAGAACTGCTCCAGATTATCCCTAAAGACACACATAGTTTAGTGTAGATTACAAGGCTGTTAGCTTCACAGCATATATATATATATATATATAATTAGACACACACACACACACAATTTGGATGGCCGAAATCGGGTCAGCGCAACACATGGTATGGATAATAAGGTCATCAGTGGGTCATGGACTCGAGTGTCTATTAATAACTAAAATATACGTATTTATGTTATTGTTTGGTATATTGATTGTGAGAGATCAGTTTCGGGAGTTTCAGATAAAAGGCGTTTAAAACTGCTTAGACGTGTTGTTTATAAGCCGTGTTGAGCACATTCACCAGATGGCAGCAGCATAAATGCGTAATAACAGCCATTTGTTTCTTGATATCTTAAAGAGGTGACTGGATTTACACTCGATCTGCTATGGTCTCATTATCATATGATGAATTATGAATATACAGAATATTTTGGTAAGATTTTTTTTAACATTAGTAATAAATGCTTCTGACTAATAAATGTTCACTGCTTTGGTGATTAAGCCACTAGTCAAGGTACAGCTTTTCTATGTGTACAAGATAATAAACCCTTTTCGGTTGTTTTATCTTGTTTAAAATTAAAGGTACTGTTAGCAGTAGCTTAGTGGGTAAAATATACACATCCTGAACTTCTACATTAAACACTGGGCCATGCAAAATGTCTGCAGAGATAAAACCCAGCAAGATATGAAAATTCTGCTTCGTACCGATGATATTTACTTATCAAATGACGGTGATAGTTCTGGAAAGACCTACCTGCCCTTAAGTGAGTTATGTTGAATAGAGAATGTGTTTCACTTACTGAGATTTATTTGTTTTGGTTTACATCCAATGAGCCTCTTCCTCTTTTGAGCAGGGACTCTCCCATGTCGCATCCTGTACTTCGGGTTGTCAGATAGGCTCCCGAGTGTTGTTTTTATTTGTGTGGCATTTCGACAATCAATAGAAGCCTTGGTCTTTTCGTTTCACTTCTCCACCGAGTAGCTTCTCATCTGTAAGTTCTAGGTGAGACTCGTGTAGACTCTTAACACAGTGATAGTTTCTCATCTGTATGTCCCAGGTGAGACTCTAGTAGAAGCTTAACACAGTGACCCATATCATCATTATTTTATTAGCTTCCGAGGTGTTTATTGTTTGTGAGAAGCAGTTCATTTGCACTGTTTACATCATATCAATTACTATTCACTACTGCGGTATCCGTAGGTTGTATAAATTTAAAGACGTTCCTGCCTACAAATTGGGCTTCGCGCCCAGAGCATGGCCTAATTTGTTTTGGGTTCAAATCTTGTTCATGTCCGTGACTGTGTTTCTGAGAATTCTGTTCCCGAGTATATCTCTCCGCTATGTGTCCCATATGTGACCAGCACTGACTGACTGAGGCTAAAACGCTTAGTTCAGTTTAGGGTTGGTATGAGAATAGCTTAAATTTCCTGAAGAATCGTCCAGAATTTGCATTCAGGCTTTGAGATTCTCTGTGGTTGTGCCTTATTCCATACTGCTGAAAAAAACTCACACGCCGGATTCAAAATTGCACCATGCGGTGCTATGAGTTAATTCATAGAGAAGTCTAAATCTAAGTTGATGATTTGTGCCAGCAATGTATGGTGTGTGTGTGTGTGATTAAAACCAGTGGATTATGGACCTATAATATAACTGGTGGCTTGACATGGTATACTATGGAGTTAATAATGTTCTCAGATCGTATGGATCTTTTAGAATATACACGAATGAGGCCATTAGTCTTGGTAAAAATACATTTAATAGCTCAGCTGGAAAAGGGTTTGTAAAATAATTAAAACGACTTTCCTGAAATGAATATGGCGAACAATTGGTCATAATTTAGTATGAGACTAGCTTACACAGGGTTCACACAGGTCCTTGAAGTTGAAAACCTGGAAAGTCCTGAAATTTGAAAATTTGGATTCCAGGCCTTGAAACTCTTGGAATTTGGACATATAGATCTATATTTCTAATCATAAGCATACAGGAATTCAGTCATTACACTTCTTCCAAAATATTGGTCTATCTTTGGGCGTTAAAGGTTTGTGAATTCATTGAAAAGGTCCTTGAATTTGACATTGGAATGTCCTGGAACCTCAGATGTCAAAATGTTACATGTTCAGCAATCATTGTTAATGTTATAGTTTATACTGAAATTTAGTTTAGTTATATTTGAATATTTGTGCCTGTATGTATGTGTGTGTGTGTGATTATCATACTATTGTCAAGGAGTTAATAATGTTCTCAGATCGTACTGATCTTTCAGAATATACATGAATGAGGTCATTAGTCTTGGTAAAAATATATTTAATAGCTCAGCTGGAAATGGGTTTGCAAAATAATTAAAAAGACTTTCCTGAAATTAATATGGCGAACAATTGGTCATAATTTAGTATGAGACTAGCCTACATGTTCAGCAATCATTGTTATAGTTTATACTGAAATTTATAAGTAATTATATATATGTGTGTGTGTGTGTGTGTGTGTGTGTGTGTGTGTGTGTGTGTGTGTGTGATATTATCAGCATTAGTCAAATAAACCATGTCAGTGAAGTTCTTAGAGACAAATGGTAAACATTTATTGTAGCCTGGAGATTATATCTGAAGGTGCCTGGGGCCTGATCCCATTCTCCTCACCCCTCCCCCCCCCCACCCCCATTCAGCCATCACCAACTAGTTAGAGCTGTACAACTCAGCGAAATACACCAGGTGAAGAAGAGAAGTGCATTAATAAAATTTATTTTGATGTGGTTAGTGCTATCTGCTCTATGACCCTGTCCATATAAAATATCGGGTCAAATACATTGTATGGTGTTTAATTACGAATATAAATACCTTTCATCAGGTCAACTACAACTGCATTCAGATGCAAATGTATTTAAATACAAATGCTTTTATAAATATTTCAGCTAAAAATATTATTCAAGTATAATGACAAAAGTGTTGCTTTATTTCTTTTGACAAGCACTTTAAAAAAAAATTATTGATAACACACATATGTTACCTCTTATATTATTGCATGACTGAATGTACATGTTCATAAGAGGCTAGTACATTATGTGATCACTAATACCACTTCACAAAGATCACAGAGAAAATATTTACTTCGTGGTTTAGTAATTATCAAATTGCTACCAGGTACAAATCATGTTTGGTGGCAAAATATTCAGATAAATACTTAAAAAGTATTTAAAAAAAGTATTATTTAACAAATTTATCAGTTCTAATTCCTTTTTTTAAATAATCAATTTTAATATTGGAATTGCCCATCAGTTCCAATTCGGGAATTGAATTGACCCGATGTCTGGTAGTTGGTGGTACCTATAACTGAGCAAAAAACCAAACATTTCTACAGTGATAGATAATTATTATTTAGAGACTTAATTACAGCCGTGAACCACCCACACGTACAGAAGATTTTACACCTCACGATCTACTCCAGCAGACTGTTGCACAAAGATGGCCGTAAAACATCAATCATCATCATAAAGGCGAAACATTGTTCCACACAAAACTGAATTATCCCATTAAAATTTTATTTCCAAATTAACTGCAACAGATTTTGGTAGTAAAAGGCAGAGCCATTGTTGATGTCACGGGACTCAATGCGTCAGCTAGCATACAGTACTAGAGACGCACATTAGCTTTAAAACATTGCCCACCTAAGTAGACAGCCATTATTTGCTTGTTTGTTTTTCTCAGCCTGTGATGGCGTCTGGTCTTCAGACCCTTGGCACACAGTTCGTGCTTGCCCTTTAAGTTTCTCGATGCTGACCAATTGCCGTTATTTTCCTTCATCGCATCGTGTTTTCGCTGCTAGCTTTCGGGGGGTTGTGCCTTAGACTTGTGACTGCTATTTTTCTCAGAATGGAGGTATTTGTCCTCTAGTAATCCAGACATAACTGAAATACTGTTGTAATTCTAAGCTGCCTTGTTCTGTGTTATGTACACGTTTTATTGTAATGGTGAATATAAAATTGCTGACAATTGTAATCTCTCTCTTTCTCTCTCTCTCTCTCTCTCTGTGTGTGTGTGTGTGTGTGTACATAATATCTATATAACGGCTCAGGCTCTGTAACATGTACGGCCATAAACTTACATGTTCATCATCTCAGAAACCAGATACCCTTGTTTATATTGTTTTCGGGGCAATAGGCAGTATCTTTTAGTACTTTAGTGAAGACATTCAGAAACGCCAGTATGTGAATATTGCGGGCACAGAAAATCACAAATAATAAAGTTTGGGACTAAGGTATTGGTTTCATTAGTTGCACGGGGTCAAGTATTGGTGCGGGCGTGTGTATTTATTATAGCTCTCTCAATGAGGAACGTGCACACACACAGGCTTGTGTATGTGTGTGTTCATTATAGATCTAGCTCTCTATCTCAATGAGGTACGTGCACACACTGGCTCTCGTTTGTGCGCGTGTATATGTGTTCATTATATATATATATATATATATATTATCTGTGTGTGTCTCTCTGTGTGTGTTTATCCGGTTTATTTTCCCTCTCTCTATCATTGTCATAATGGACCCTTATTTCTAGTGATTCCAGCTCGTCATTAACATTATGATGTTTCACTCTAACGGTTATTCCGGAGTTATTAATTGATATATTTATTATTTATTCTTACACTGAATTAGCCGTCAAACCAGTACTGAATTACACTATTATTATAAAACTCTCTATCTCTGTGTGTGTGTGTGTGTGTTTAAGATATTTAAGGTGCTGGCACAGGTGTTATGCTTTATTCCAACAACAATTATAACTCCAAACTGTTTAAAAAAAAATTAATTACATGTATAAGTTTATTACCGTTATAATTAGAACAATGAGTGTGTGTATGCGTGTTTTAGGGTAGATATAAAGAGGTAACAGGCACAGAGCATCAACATATCTAAACATCCTTGGAGACCTACCTCCATAAATCTAACTACAAATACAACTATACATACATTAATATAAAAATATAATGTTCCATACCTCCACATATTGATAGATTTTGCTTGGTCTACATCAAATTAATCACCAAAACACCCCCTGCTACTTAAGTTGGATGGGAGGGGTTTCAGCTCAGGATTTGATAATGCAATTTTTACATAGTAAAACAGGTCTTAAGATGAATCTTTTCCTTGGTCTTAAAAGAATTGACACAAAGTTAGCCTTTATTTTATGTCAACTAACTATAAAAGTGTTGCACAATTATTTAAAAAAACCCACATCTTGTCAATGACTAGAGCAACATAGATGAAATTTAGTTCAAATGCTTATCATAATCCACAAAATGCAGTCAAATTGTGCGTTCAAAGTGATGTTCGACGTTTTATGGCCACTTTTCTGCACATGGTAGGGTAAATGGGCCGAGTTACCTCCAAAGTTAATGAAGCGCAATCAAAGATGAAACACCCTTCAGATATGCCCATGCCGACATTTGAACTCAGGTTGTAGTCATCTGTAATCTAACACACTACCAGTTAGACCACGGAGGCGCCGAGTATGTTATTGTGTGAGAAGAAACTTAATTAATATCCCTTGTCTGTCAGATCATTTAAATATTGATGACGTGCAGAACTTGCAGTGATTACGTGGTATGGAATTTCATGTTGATGATACTGGGCCACTGATATTCAAGCGTGCACTTATCCCTTTTCCATTAAAATAATTGTATTCAGTGAATTGATCCCCGGTTACTGACTATGTATGGGGTGGATAGAGATTGGGATGCAGCGAAATGAGCTGAATGAATGAATGAACACCAATCGCTGGGTTTCACGGTTCCATCTGCACATTGTTTATCATGTCACTTATAGATACAGTTATTGTTGGTGAGTAATTTATTATGTAAGGTAAAAAGCTTTGGAATAAAATGTTTTAAGGGCGGATGATTTATAATTTGAAGCGTACGCTTATCAACAAACACTGCTTTAGTTGTGTCAGAATTGTGCTGTCACGTGTGTGTCTCTCTCTCTCTCTCTCTCTTATTCTCCCCTCTCTCTGTGTTTGTGTATATGTATGTAATTCTCCCTCTCTGTGTGTGGGTGTGTGAGTCACCCCCCTTCTCTCTCTCTGTGTGTGTGTGTCCCCGTCCGTCCGTCTCTCTCTCTCTCTTTGAGTCTCTCTCTCTCTCTCTCTCTAGTCTCTTCTCTCTGAATCTCTCTCTCTCTGAGTCTCTCTCTCTCTCTCTCTCTCTCTTATATATATATATATATATATATATATATATATATCCCCCTCTCCCTGTTGTGTGTGTGTGTGTGTGCGTGCGTGTGTGTTAGAGACAAGTTTTATAAAGGAGGCTACCATGTCATCTTTCTACATGTATATGGGTTTTAATTTTTGGTGGAGCTAGTTTTAGTATTTGCTTTTAACCTCTATTGTCATTGTTGACACACCTGAATGAGACCCCGTGGCAGTGGTCGAATGAATGCCACTATTATTATGCAGGTAGATTTCAAGTGTAAATCAGATGTCATCGTACTCATCAAGTTTGGGAAACAGTCAGGCTGAAACTGTATTTCCAACCATCTCTCAACAAAATGATATATACTTGGCAGATAGCGGCAAAATAAATAATATACCTAGATGGCAAGTTGTATGAAGATAAATCATATATATATATATATATATATATATATATGGGAGGTTCTCATTTACTCACGGGTTAACTGAGCCACAAATGTATAGGTAGTTGATCCAGTGGGTGAGGGGGTGAATTTTGTGTGCAATATATACCTATGGAAGGCAGACATAAATTTTAGGTTCAGTAGGGAGTTGAAACTGAAACTAAGTGGTGCAGCTTCATACCAAGATGAGGTTGGTCTGATGTGGGCTAGGTGCCAAGAAATATATGTGCCTCGGCTCCGTTTAAAAGCAGCCGATTTGTAAAGTTCCTCGGATGGAATAAAGCGCAGACATTAAAGCGGACGTTATGCATTGAAACGATGCTCGATGAATTCGGTTATGAATAGTAATTAAACAGTATTGGCCTATTTCGAACCTTCTGACCCCACACAAGAGTGCTTGTCGATGTATGATATTAAAAATATCACTCATTGTTTTCTTTATTTAAAGAATTGTCTTGGTTCTGTAGTTCAAAAGATGTTCATTTGTTATTAGACTTACTTCGTTGTTACATATCTATTAGGTTCGGATGGTATTGATTGGAGATGCCGAGATCTTGTTATATAAGGGACTATTAATTGAATGCTCAGAGCTGTAACAGGAGCAGCAACACGAGAACATGTTTGTATGTGCGTGCGTGCGTATATCCGGCCGTCTTGTTCCATCGCCCGAGAGACACAGAGAGATAATGATTAATGTTTTACCGCCACTTTTGTGCACATGGTAGGCTAAATGGGCCGAGCGACGTCCAAAGATAATGAGACGAAGTGAAAGACGAAACATCCTTCAGATATGCCCACGCCGAGATTCGAACACGGGTGGTAGTGATTTGTGGTCCAACACGGAGAGAGAGAGAGAGTGGGGGTGAAGAAGAGAAAGACAGCATAAAGCGGCTGTGTTTCCGAAGCCGGATAAGTGGCTCCCTCTATTAGTACCAGAAAACGTCACCATGACAACCTAAAGAGCGTCAGTAAGCGATGAAAGAACGATCGGATGTCAGCGGTGCGCCTTTTTGGAGTCGCAGGCATCGGCGCGTTGACGCTATCAATGGCCAAGCTGGGAGTGATGTGGTGGTTAGGTAACCAGCGATGAAGTTCGTCGATTTAGCAGACCTTTGGTACCACTACTGTGGTTAATGGATTGTCTTTGTTGACCATCTAACGTACAACCGGACTCGTCACACCCTAGCCGCAACGACTCTCCCTTCAGTCAACGATCTAGGCGAACGTCGTTGGTTGAGCCGCGCGGCTACTAGTCGTGAATGTCGCGCCGCGTGTCGGGCCCCGCTTAGATGATGTCGACTTCTTCGCGTCTTCGTCGAAACTGCCGGGCGACGTCGAGGAGGGTCACATCCGTCATTTAGATGCGCGACAACCGAGTATGACTGCGGGTCTTGGCGGTTGGATCGACCGGTACTCGCATGGTGGCGTCGGTGTAGTGTCGCCTTAAGTGTGGCCTGGGGCGGCGATATTACATGCATAGGTGCGGGGACGACCTACGACGCATACTTCCACCGGCCAGTTTATAATAGTAGTAATTGTTATTATATGCGCGGCTATCAGGGCCGCTGTTGCGTATGCGCGGCGCGGCGATTGATGATGGTGCCGTGTATACGCGCTGTCGGTAATTGTCCGTTTTGTGTGCTCTCGGTAAAATCATAAACTGGACTTTTAGTGGGGACCCGTCCAGCTGTGCCCAAATTAAACCGGTTCGTAACTCGACGGGTCATGCTGGCTGGTTCGTATTGGTTGTGATGGCCGAGGTCGAACTGACACACCGAGGGGACCTCCGGCGCAGTATCAGTTGGCTTGAGCAGGTGGTATACCAACAGGTGAGAGAGGCATCTTCTCCGGAACTGGCTTCCCAATCGGCGGCTACTGAGTGTTAGATAATTGGCCGTCGTGTTTCAGGTTACCAGAGATTATCGTCTGCGGATTTAAGAATTGTGCCACGCACCGCGCGTATCAGCCATTGTGGAGGGTGGACTTGTTCTTATTGTTGTTGTTCTGGATTATGGATGGGAGAGATAGAGAGAGAGAGAATCCGACGCGATAATTGCTTAGTGTTTGTTTCGGCAGTCTGGCAAAACAACTGGTCCAGATAGCCAGATAAAGGAATACGTGATTTTCATCATGCTCCGTTAAGAACAATGAAGTTCCACCATCGCGGACTCTGACCTCTGGCGTTGGCTAATTGTTGCTCGAAGTCATATTGTCTCAAACACAACCGAGTCGTCCGTCTGTGGGCCTCCATCTCGTCGTCTGGATAGAAAGAAGAGGGGGAGGCGTGTGGCGTGGAGAAGCTGAAACTCGCGTGGCTTCTGTAAACTGAATAACGTAATATGTATGATGAGTTTACCTGATGCCATTTTTGGTGGCGATTCGTAAAAGTTTGAAACTCTAGGTCGGTGCCGTACGGCCACAATTGGTATGAAACGGGAAATTTGTTGTAAATGAACGTTTCTAGACGACTGGCCAACGTTGGACTAGTTCCCGATTCGCAGTTTTATAGCACCGTCGTTGGTGTGTTAAATTAATCACTTCAACGGGTCATCATCGGCCATAGACTGCGTTCATGTAGTCCGCCTCGTGGCAAAAACTATCTGTTCTCTCGTTCTGTGTCTCTAGCTGTATGTAGCCGTCGGTTGAACGTATCCATTGTTACGTTGTATCACCTTTCATATTTATTGACGTACGAAGAGGCGTGTTGTATTTTTTATGTCCGCGCGCGCGGGTGCGTGCGTGTGTTCGAAACGTGCATCCGTATCGAGTTAATAACAGAACGGGCGGATGTGGATATTTAGTTTCTTCGAACAAGTCGTGCTGTGTTGCGGTATGCCTTCCGGAATCGGGTACTTATCGTGCCGTGGGAAACTGGATCGTTTGTCTGGAGCTGGGCATGCGTATGGCATTATAAGGTGATGAACTGGCTCGGGCACATACGCTGATCATCTGCGGTCGTTAGCACAGATAATGGAGCGCGTGAGCCATTGATGCAGTGCATCGATGTGAAACTGCTATACACAACAGCGATATTTATATGGCAAATGTATAGGATAACGAAGAAATACACGCGATAAATATATGGGACAGATTGTATACGAGAATCATTAGGGACGAGTTTAATTTCTGGATAATTGATAAACGGAGGCCAATCATTGCGTTCGCGTCGGTGTTCCGGATGGTTCAGCCGGGAAGATGGATTATCCACTGATGACCCACGTCATGCATCCCGGTTATTATCAAACACTCGACCTCAGCATGCGACCTATGACACAAGGTCACATGTCATTTCCTCCACCGGGTAAGTGTGCCTAAGTGTCGCGTCTCGTCGCATTTACGCCTCGTTCTCTTCCCATTAGTGGAGTGGGGTAGAGAAACAGCAATGATGACTTTAAACGGGAGACACCTGAGGCTGTGTGTGTCTGTGTGTGTCTGTGTATGTGTTTAGGCATACAAACCTAATCAGGGAAGTGTCACCGAAAAGCGTTCGTGAAACTGGCGTCTTGATGATCAGTGGTTTAATATGCACGAAATCTTCACCATCAGCTAACCAACATGACATTACGTTTGGATTAAGATAAATCCAAATTAAGACAAACATTCTAATGCAAGAGATATATTATCACTGTTGTATTGTACAGTCGTAGTGTCCAGTCTAAATTTACATAATATATGACTAGTTAATTTTTTGTAATGTCTTTGTAAGTGGCTCTGAGAGTATCAAAATTTCTAAAATCTTTGGGGGGAGATTCAAGGTCCCCCCTCCTATACTCCCACCTGCTAATTATCTCTTTTCATCAGACTCGGACTTGCTTAAAGTTCACCCCCCCCTCAATTTATTTTCTGGTTAATGTACAATATGGTCGTTAGTAATTTGGTTTATTGCACGAACTTTCCTTCAAGGCTGTAGGGATGAAGGTATTTGGCATCACTTCTCTAAGGTATTTAGTCAACTCCTGGTGTTTGAACCAGGCAAATTCAGTGCAGCCATCGGTATCTTCAACCTTGGAAGGCTGGCTGGCTTGTCTCTTACGTATGATGAATGTGTGGACCATACGTGTGGGGGATTGTTGAAAATCACCACTGTATGTACCCATTGACATGGTTGTGTGTGTGTGTGTGTGTGTCGTTTGTTGCCGTTACGCTTTAGATTGTTTATCCATGACAATCTGTTTCACTGCCACACAACCCGTGTCATTTTCTATGGAATCCTCCTGTGAGACTTGAACTGGCGACCACTTGCACTGTTGCATGCCACACTATCAAACGAGCCATATCATCTACGTCACAACTCTATGATTTTTATGATGGATTGTTTATTTGAGTGTTTTGAGATGGAAAATGTATCAGACTGTCAACTTGTAATCTTGAAGGGGACTAGCTTGTTATGTGGGACATTATATGGGTTCTCTATGGTTCAGTGTGTGTGTGTATATATATATGTATATATATATATATATATATATATATATATATACTAAAAGTTTCTGTATTTACAGCTCCCACCCCAGATGGCAACAGAAAGAGGAAGATGGCTGGACAAGAGTAAGTATAACATTGTTCTGTGTCACACACACACACACAGTGTCTGCAAAACACAAACTCTCAAATCATGTTTTAATAAGATGAATTCAGTAATAAAACAATGACCTAATTTCGTTCTCTTTTTCACTAAATTCTCACATTAGACCGTGAGAGTATTTATTTTTTAATACCCCCCCCCCCGCCGCCGCTTGATAATAACTTCCATAATCTCTGGCTGTTTTCTGTGTGAGCCAATCCAGTTGTTGGCGTGTTCTAATTGTCGGTGGTGGTGGTAGTAGTAAATGCGAACCCACCCGCCCCCCCTCCAAACAAAACATCCATATACATCCCTTACATAGAAACAATACGTCTATGCAGTATAGTGCATCTGACACTGTCAAGTGGTTGTAGTTAACTCCAGTACAACAAGGTTATGTCAACTCCCCCCCCCCCCTTCTCTCTCCCCCACACACATCAGATATTGTCATTCTGATATCATTATCAACCATAACTGTTCATGCTATAGTGACTACGGTATTCTATATGTCATAGCACACCCCCTCCCCACACCCCGTTCTAACACCGTAGCTAGATTGATAATAATGGCTTTGTTGTCCATGCAAATTTGCTCCAAGTGTCCCTCATCCGGAAGGTCCCGGGTCTTTGATGGCCGTTTTTGAGGGCGCCCAATGTTTCGGTTGGCGCTGTCGTTTAATTTCCGCTAGGCGGCGGGCGGGTCTGTGTGTGTGTTTGCCGGCGGGAGGATATGCCTTACCAGACTCGGTCTCTGCTAGTCTGATACGGCTGTGACCCAGTCTTCGGTCGTGCTGCTCGGGGGTGGAGTTCAGTTCCTCCAGGGGCCCAGTGATAAAACAATAAGGAGCGGGACGTCCAAACAAAGGCTACCCCCCTCTTCCACAGACCGGGGTCTTGTTGGGTTATCGGTTAACCGGGCGGGATGAGATCTCTGTTGTCATTGTGTTTGATCCGAAATTGCTCTTATTCGGTCAATGGCCGATATCGTCGTCTGCCTCCGATATCCATCAAGCCCATTCCTTCCCCGTTTGAATACGGACTTAATCAAGCCATCACACTTTGCAGCCTCAAATGTTTGAGGTTCAGTCGTCGCTGGTAGTTTCTAACTAGTAGTTTTTAACCTTTCTCATTTTCTCGCAGTATCTCCGGGCATGTCGTATTTCCTGCACGCTGATTGGTTGTTAATTAGGTTTTTTTCTTTATTATTGTTACAGTTCAGACGATGATGATATGGATTTCTGTACCGAGAGCGATAAGAGGTATGTTTATTTATGTGTTGAATAAATGGTAACACTCAAAACAAACATGGACGCCGTCATAGATAAACTGTGAACTGGAGGATGAGTGAGTGAGTGGGTCTGATTGGCTTGAGTGTGTGTGTGTGTGTGTGGGGGGGTATCTTTCAGCATTCAGCTAGCCTACAACCATTATCATTAGGCCTGAAAACATTGTCCTGTGCCATAATAGGTAATCAGCGGTAATGTTACCTTGACTACTGCTCCACAGTAGTAAATATGCCAACAACAGTATACGCTGGATGCAGACATGACGCTGTTGGTTTTATATATATATATATATATATATATATATATATATTGTGTGTGTGTGTGTGTGTGTGTGTGTGTGTGTGTGATGTTCCTGTGTTTACCTGTGTACTTCATCTGATGCAGTTGGTGACAGCATTATGAACCAATCAGAATAGTCTGAGTGTTCAATCAGCTCATCTTCTATTATCAGGTGATCTGTCCATCAGTGTGTTGGTATAGTGTTATTGTTTTTTCTGTTTTCTGTCTGACTGTCAGAGTCTTTCTATCTATTAATCAATCAATCAATCAATTAATTAATCAGAACATAAGTTATAGGTATTTATGTGCAGTATGTAGAACTATATTTCCTGGCATAGTCTACTCTATAATTACACTTAGTGCCTGGCTAAGTTGCGGGATTCCTGTGTTTTTTATGAGCTCGGCACCAAAACAGTTGTTTGGCATGATCAAAGCAGGGACATATACAATATCCCGTATATTGTCATGGATACGAATGTTCCCTTAAACCGGCATAGAATAGCAATGTTCAGTGGGTGAGGTTCACTATTCTAGGAACTGTCTTGGGTAAAATGAAGAACTGTTCAGACTGTAATAAATGTCAAGAGGTGTCAAGTATGGTAGCAATCACTGCATTTAGCTTTTCCTAATAGTTGGCCTGGGAAAGAATGAGTTCGCCTCGGTGCTGCAGTGATGCATAAAGGGGCAGCAGCCTGCAATGCAGATGTCAAACTGAATATAAATCCCACTGAAAGTTAAAAGGCGCACCTCCGTGTTCTAGTTGGTAGCGCGTTGGACCACAGATCAACACCACCTGAGTTTGAAACTCTGTGTGGGCATATCTGAAGGGTGTATCACCTTTGACTTCGCCTCATTACCTTTGGAGGTCGCTCGCCCACCCCATTTAGCCAGCCTACCATGTGCACAAAAGTGGCAGTAAAACATCAACCATCATCAGTGAGCTTGGAGGCTAAAATTCCATGATGCTCTGCCAGTCAGCCACGGCTGCGTGATACTTCATTATGTCATTGCTATTAGGGCCTTCCTATCGTGCAATGGTTAGAGCACTGTGCTGCAAACATTCAGGTTGTTGGTTCGAATCTGGCTCATGGCTGTCTTCGTGGGATTTGTTTACCGACGGAGTCAGTCGTCCCTCAGCTTACGTGCCAGGTGTGAGCACAGAGTTGAGGTTAAATAATTTAACTCTATATTATGTAATACCTGTTAAGTAAAGGTAACCTGGTTCAGATGAGATGCGGTGGTTCTCTCTCTGTGTTCTGTGTGTGTGTGTGTGTGTGTGAAAGCTGCCTTTCAATCGACATTTATCCAGTAATATGTGCTTTAGCGTCTTTCGGCTGCTAAATTAAATGCTCGGAAGAGTTTGCAGTTCGGCGATTTGAAGAGATAAGTTGTGCGCTTAAGTGCTGGCTCTAATGGCTGTCTGAATGTTGTTACTTGCTCTTCTTGGCCGGTGGATGATAACTTGATAACACACACACACACACACACTTAACAATCAGGCCCAGCCATTGCCAGTTGATGCGTGCGTCTGATACGAGTAAAACGCAAGACCTTTGTACTACCGCGTTCGCGTTTAAGTGGACGAGGCTACAAAAGGTCATGATTGATTGTGGCAGAGCTTGGAAATATCATCAGCTGTGTAAACGATGTGCTGCTAAATAACTGAAACAATAGAACCCAGAGTTCATAAAGGACTTTTAACCTAGAACGCTTACCGGCTTGGGATAGACTCCTACTTAGTTCATCTAGAATGATGTGGTGTTGATACGCCACCTGATGAACATTAAGTAATCGAATTGGCTTGAGGTCGCCATTTATTCCAGATTCCAATCATTTACTGCGTTAATGGCCATTGATATAACACACACACACACACTCTCTCTCTCTCACACACACTCTCGGAGGGGGGGGGGGGCATCCGTTGTCTAACGGTAGTGGGTTGGATCACTGATCACTGCCACCCGTGTTCGAATATCACCATAGGCATATCTGAAGGTTGTTTCATATTTGACTTCACTTCATTATCTTTGGAGGTCGCTCATCCCATTTAGCTTACCGTGTTCTCAAAAGTGACAGTAAAACGTCAATCAATCAATCATCATCATCTCTCTCTCCCGGGGGGGGGGGGGATCTCTGATACCATAGTGGGTAGAGCGTGGCATGGTAAACCTCCAGGTTAGATTTCAAATCTGACCCACATCGGTGTCTTTTAGGCGGGTTCTCCGATAGCCTAGTGGTTACAGCATTTCGCCACAAACCTCCAGGTTCTGAGTTTGAATCTGGCTCAGACTTGTTTTTGTGGGATGTTTCACTTAAGGCAGTCGGCGCTTGGTCATTTGTCTCGGGCGTAACCAAGGCGAAGTCACAACAAAGAACTCATACACACACTGGTGTAACACGCAAACACATGCTTGCACGCACGCACACATATTTCATTAAAATAAATAAGACTGAATTGTCTAAATATATGAATGATCACACTAAATAGTACCATCAAAGGTAGCCAAATGTTTAGAAAGCTCGCTCAAGTTAGCTTCCATGAGCTTTATGTAACAGTAATATATATATATTGTTATATATATATATATATATATATATTATATATATATATTGTATATATATATATATATATATATATATATATATATATACCTAAATAAGGAACAAGCTTCAGCATTTCGATGAAAATCCCAATTCCAAGATATTTTTAATTCACCAATTAAATTTTCTGGCTAGCTTTGAAGCAATGTAGCATATTATGGGGAACTAAAAAGCCAAATATGTTCATTGACTATAGGTGCAGAAAAATCCAGCTGAAATACCTTCGGATAGTTGATTGCAGATGGAATAAAGAGATCAGTTAGTGATTAAATAATTGATTTAAACTTTTTATACCTGGATACCATATTCAACATATTTAGCGCACAGTATGCTCAGAAAATTATAAACAAGCTTCTTGATGCTATTAAGTTCCACTGTTAAGCACACAGTGCACTCAGAAAGTTTTCTTTGCCTAAGCGCGTACTTTTTTTCTGTACAGCTGAGCTCAGGTACCTATTCACTTTCGAAGCATTAGATCTGCTGTGAAAAAATACCGTTTTTATTTATCATCTTGAAATGCACAACCTTCTCTCCAAGAATATCGAAAACTTGATGAACGTTAATCGTTTCAAATCCAACTCTAACCGTTAACAGCTTTTCAGCATTCCAAAGAGCACAATTAAGTGTGTCATTTTAGCCAATTTATGGTGTTTTATATAAATGAAGGTTGCATTTAGTGCGTGGCTGTGGCTTTTCGTAGTTACCGACCACGCTAAACACACACACATCTGATTGGCTGATTTCAGCACTTATATGAATGAACTGTGAACACTGATGAATATATCATTGCTAAGAATATGTTATACTACCCATAATTCTTGTCGATCTCTCCATCCCAAAGCCATTGCCGAAAAAGTGAGGTATGTGCTGATTAGGGCATGTGCACTAAATAAGTCGAATGCAGTATATATATGTTTCTTGTTTGTCTTGGCTAATGAGTAATGACAAATGCTGTCTGTACACACCCGAGGCTAATTATATTGTTGTTATGGGAAGACATTTACAAAAATATTGCTGATACTGCAGATTGTCATATGAGTATTATTATTTATAGCATTTTATAACTATTTAATAACTAAAAACATATGTTGCTTGCCACTACATTAGCGAACTCAAATTTATATTTTTTTGTGTGTTAAGAATTGGCTCACTTAGGCATTGGGACACTTCCATTCGGTACATAAATGCCCTATGTTATATAGCTTGCCACCTAATTAATCTAGCTTTATGAAGGAACAAGCTCACTTTGGCGTGCTGAGAAATAAGTCAGTGGGCCATTTGATTGGCAAACAAGGTAGCTTATATTTTCTGGCTAGCTGAAATTCAAGCTTTAAATAAAAGTGGGCTTGGATCGGCTCAGTGCTCCATTTAATAACCTTATATATATATTATATATATATATATATATATATATATATATATATATTGTTTAATGTGCTCGCTGTTGTATCTGAATATGGAAAGTAGAATGAAAACACATTATGAGCATGCTTTAGGTACAAGCAAATCATTTAACAACTTGACTTTTTGCAAGTGTCATTGAGTTAAAAGTGTTCTGTATCATTTATTTATGTCCAGTTATACTGGTACATGTATCTGCATCTGTATGATGCTTTCCTAGGGAGTCACTACTCAGTCATTTGTCTCAAAGGCTAAATCAAGCACTCACTGACTCACTCACTCTACACGCAGCTATATTATGTATGTGCCTTTATGGCAATGTTTTGTAACAGTGGACCCAACAACAGGCCCATTTCTAGACCCCGTGTCTGTGCCCCACACCGACTTGTTTACACTGGTCCCCACATCCTCTGAGAGAGACGGGCTAGGTAATGTGGAGACAGAACAAAATGTGAGTGAATCTCGCGCACACCTGCAAATGAGTTTCAGTACTTGTGTTGGCAGGTGGGTTAGAACATATACTTCAATAGGTAACTGAGATAGCGTTTAATTTCCGACAGAAGTGTGGCATCTTTTGGGTTTAGATAAAATGCTACCAGTTCGATCACTGCCAGTAAATAAATCTGGGACCATGTAAAACATTTACAGCTCCCAGTGAATAGGGGATTGCTATCTCTGTTGCTACATCACTCATTCAACAGCCCACTCAGCTGAGATAATTACAAATCGGTGAATGCAAATGTTTTACGGCCACTTTCGTGCACACAGTAGGCTAAATGGGCCTTGCAACCTCTAAAGGTAATGATAAATAAGTGATAGATGAAGCACCCTTCTGATATATCCTGGACAGGGTTGGAACCCAGATGGTATAGGTCTGTGGTCAACTACACTACCAGTTAGCCCAAAGAGGCCCCCTAACAGGGACATTACCAAAATATTGTTTGGATGATATGCGCGGAGCATTCAGCAGCTGCCAATATACCCACCCACTGGCACACGCTAAGAGAAATTAAGAGTATACATCAGTGGCCATTTAATTAGACAACTTATGGATGAAATGTCAGTGGCATCCTGAGTTGAAGATGGTTTAATCCTTCCTTTATTGAACAATCTACATTAATTATTGAATTGGATCCATCTTCTGATTGTTCATTATGGCCATCCATAGGCGAAAAAAAGGCATTGTTTTGTTTTCTGTCTTTCCGGGAAATTGACACCAAAGAAAAATTAATGATCGATTGATGAATTCAATTCAATTTAATTAGTTTATTTCAACATTCATAATACATAATTTAAGGAAAGCAAACACATACAGAATGTTGAAAAGGAGGATGCTTGAAGCATTGCTTATATAATGAATATGGGACTGTCAACGCAACATCGCCTTTTTAAAAACCTGTAAAAAACCTAACAGTGATAAACTGTGCACGTAGAGTGTAGAGTAGACGTTCTAATTAATATCAGACAATCTCCAGTTAAAATGGTGCTTGTGTTTTTAGCAGCTCGAATGATTGGATATGTCAGCTCTTCTTGAAAAATGATCTAAAACATATGATTATTCTCTGAAGAACAACAGTTAATATTTTATTTGCACACACACTTGCACACACGCACAAACAACAATCACTCACTCATTCAGCAATTAATTTTTCCTAATTCAGCCACACAATATAGTATACTCTCACTGCACAGTTGGAAATACACTGTGCTGCTTGCTTACCTTCAGCTCCGTGTTAGAATCCTAGTGTTGCTTGTGCCTGTGGGATTTTTCATGTGATCATTTTATTACCGTGGGGAGTTGCCCGACTATGCATTCCAGATGTGTTTGACTAACACTTGCTCACTCACTTGTATTGCATCAAACATCCACATAATTTTTTTAAAGAAAATAGTTAGCTTTCATCATCAATATTGACCTGCACAAATTCATAAGTACAGAAAGTCAATTGATGTTGGAAATAGATATATCAGTTTGTTCAGTATATGTCAGGGTTTTTTTCCAATTGATTTATTCACGTACTAATGCGACTAATGAAACGGTTTGTTTGACGTCATATTTTCCACGCACTCTCTTGGTTTCTACATCCTGGATATTGTGAAAACAGTGCTGCCACCTGTCTCTTTGAGTGATGAAGCACTATCTGGAAATCTGTGCCCTGTCTCTGTCTAGTAAATAATCTGGTGATGCTTCGTCTTGAATTCAAATGTATCATTAACATCATTGTTAATGGTAACCTGAAATTAATGGCTCTCAAGTTCTTAGAACAAAGTGAAGTCGGAGTTGAATCTGAATGTGGCTTGCCACTGAGATACCTTATCACGAGAGTGGAGACCAGAAAAGGGAAGTTTCTCGGTTCGGGTCCATCCTACTGGCTTCTTGTTACGTCCTTTGCAGTTGACTAGTTTCGTGAAAGTTTTTGGTAATAGAGTGAAATGTATCGAGATAAAAAATACAGCAATATGTTTTTGGCTAAGCCACTTTGGGAAATTACCAGTAATGTTGCATCTGTTTTGTACAATATCACTTATATGTCAGTAAATAAAATTTAGCTATTTAACAACAATTTGGTGGTATACTGTTGTCATGTTTGACTGTGAGGATTGGGGTTTTGTTTGATGTAAATCGGGTCATAATTCATTATGATTATAATAAAAACAGACACATCAGCCATGAAACAACCATCTCTCAGCTTATCGTTGAATTATAGTGGAGTGATGTGTGTGCAAGTTTGAGAATGTAAATTGTGATGCTGTGTGGAACACCGGTGAATAAGTCTGTGTGGAATGTTATAGATACAGGCTTTCACCATGTAATGTGGGGCAGTTGTAGTGAAAAAGTTTGAGCCAGTGCATTTCCCTTGGTATATACATGCATACAATATCTGAGATGTGAAATCATTTGTATACAAGTGTGTGTGTGTGTGTGTGTGTGTGTGTAGAGAGAGAGAGAGAGAGAGAGAGACAATTCTCATCTTCAAACATGACATTTTAATTAGCTGTTTAAAGTGCAAACAGCATAGCATTAAAGTATAGCCCATTTTCATTGCTATCGTTCTTTCTATTGCAGGGATGGAGAAGGTTCATCAGGTTCAAGATTTAAACAGGAATCAGAGATCTCAGAGAAGGAGCGGCTCGCAAGGTAACTAAAACACATCATCGTCACTTCCGATTGTTAGTTTGCGCCTTTAATTTAAAATTTCTCACCCATCCATAAGTAGAGATACATCCATTTCAATATTGTTCATCATGTTTATAACTGTAAATGGTAAACAATCACGTAAACATTTTCGCTGCTTTAGAAGTCGTATGGAATTATGAAGGATTAAGTACATAAATGAAGGCCTACAATTATTATACACGTTCATGAGCATTCACTGTTTTGTTTAATGCGTATATTTCACAAATAGTAACCAGTCTGTTTTTTTCTCTTTCCATTCCAGAAGACAACAACTGTATTGTATATTTTACTTATTTTCCTATCCTAATTGCACATTAATGTGTCACTGTTGTCATTATATATATATATATATATATATATATATATATATATATCAGAACCATTGAAAACACTAGATTAAATTGATTTTCACTGATTTGTAGAATAACGTACTTGTTTAAGGACAGAATTGCAACGTCTGTAATAAAGCGGTGCAAAATTATAGTTATAGTTGTTATAGTTGTTAAGAGAACATTATAATATGTAGTGTAAAATGCAAACAGTTGTTCACTTATCGATACTTGGTTATTACCAAGAGATGTTATATATTTTATGATGATCAATATGTTATTGCTGCAGACCATAATTAATTAGCATATCTATAATGTTGTTATACCTTTTGCTAGTCACTTATTTGTTGCAATGCTGTTCCTTGTAAGATAAATGTATACATACATACGTGTGTACACACATTTACAGACACATATGGATACCCATGTGCATGCATATATGCATGTATATGATTAAATATGCATGTATATATGTATACACATACATCTGTATGTGTGTATGTGCATGTGTGTGTGAAATTATATATTATATATATATATATATATATATATATATATATATATATGCATACACACACACCACATATATATATATATATATATATATAAACAAACACACACACATATCTCTGTGTATATCATAGTCCTGAGTGAAAACACTAAACAGCCTCATAAGCTTTACCAAACAATACAAAAATTACATATTGAAATGTAAACACGATTTTGGGCTTTGAACTTAAAACTTTCCTTCCTTTAGAACAGTTAAGTTGTTACTGTTTCGGTTTGGTTGACTGGGTTGGGCAGTTCTATCCGTTAGCAGCTAGATCTGAAAAGATCCTTTTCTTTTAATCTTATGGCACAAGATAGAACTGTTACTGATTTTCCATCATGGTCTGGTCAGAACTAGGTTTGACTTGAAAGGCTGAGAACAACACTTGATCCTCCTTCTGAAAGCATCTACTTTACAGTTGAAGTTCGGTGAAAATTTGCTTTTTATGCGTCTCCAAAATTGCCCACCAAAAATGAAGCCTCGTTATAATATTATAGATGTAGAATATCTGTGAACGTGCAATACAGTCACACCCTGTTGCATTTACGTTTAGTGCCAGCAATGCAGTCAACCTTATTGTAAGCCATTTCCTGATGGCACAGTTACCATGCATTCAGTTTTTAAAATTCATTTGGACTTTGGGTGAAAATGTTTTTGCCAAATTTTAGAGAATTATTTCATATTTTTAATGTAATGCACACATTAGGCAGCCATTTTGATAATAGTACTGCTGGTTTTGGGCACAGATGATGGGTGGCACAATTTGTAGCAATTAAATCGAGCAAACTTTATGATTCCTTTAATTTTCTGCCACATTTGCTGACTAACTCATAATAATAGATCTTTACCTTGACTGTGTATCTCTGTCACTGAATTTGACTAACTTCTCTCTTTTTGAATGCGTCAGTTGATCCAGTCCATAATTTCTAACGTGTGTTGCTGTGTATATGGTGTGGAGATTTGCCAGTTCATCCTGATAATATTAACACCTGAAATGTTCATGTGCTGTGATGTGCGCTTTCTAAAGATAATACCACATAAAACTTTCCATCGGATGTATGAACGTCGGCAGTCCTTGTTCACTTTGGCTGAATTGCACCCCACGCCCATAAAAGCTATGAGACTGTTTAGTGGGCTGCATGTGCGGTTAGAGGCTTGCGCTTGGTTTGTATGTACATATTTATTTATATATGCCTTATTCTTGGCTAACCACTGAGTTCTGTTTCAAGGGAGAGTCACTGTGAAATTGAGAGGAGACGTCGTACGAAAATGGCGACGTACATAAATGAACTCTGTGACATGGTACCCACGTGTAGCACTTTGGCTCGCAAGCCGGATAAACTGACCATACTGCGTATGGCCGTGTCCCATATGAAAACCATGAGAGGTAACAAAACGACCTGCCGCTATCAGTACATGTAAACATACTACTCTTATGTCCTCCGTATTTTTTTTCTCCGCAGAATTTATCATATTTAAGAACGATCAGAGAAAAGGCAACTTTTCACCGAGACCAATTTTATTTGAACACAGTTCTGTTTGATTTGCGCCAAATTTCTTTTCCGCCAATCATATCCCAGCTTTTGAGTGTTTGTCTGTTAGGCTTTATCTGGCTTGCTGAGTTCATGTCATTGCTGAGGGGGAGAACTTCCCTTAATGATTATTTCGGATTTTTCGTCGGAGCTTACATAGCCGAGCTCTGCCAACTTTACCCCTTCCTAATCCACCCCTTATCACCGAGTACCCAACTGTGAAGTCTTCCCGAAGTCCTGTCCTTCAGGTTTTGTCAGGACTGCCAAGTCAAACACCCCACTTCATTGTTTATTTTCCATTATATATAGGCTAGCCCAGTGAGTATTGTGGAGCGAGATTGAAGAATTTCTTTACTCGGGACAGCCCGGTTCCTTCATTTATTTCTTCCTGGATCTGTTAAAGAAGTCCATTTCATGCCAAAGATATGCCCTTCTCGTTGTCGATATGACTGAATTCAGTAATGAGCTAATATTGTTTTGGAGCAATTTCCTTGATTTCTCCCCTTTGTCTTGGTATTTTCTGTTTTCAATCACCCATGCCTTCCCGGTTTAGAATTTCCTCGTGGCGTATGACTATCTGTTCTGTGTATGAGAGCGTGTAGCAGCATGTCGTGTTTGTGAAATGCATGATGTGTCTTGTCGCCGAATGGGTCTAGAGAGCCATTGCTGTCTGTTCGGTCCAATTTGGAACCTAGCCTGAAAACTGATCTCCACTCCAAAACGATTGAAATTCAACGGCTGGTCAGATCCTGCACCCGTATCCAGTTGATAAAACCCAGCTTGGCACACACCAGTTGTGAACTTCCCTTGTATCTATTCTTGAGTCTCCACTGATGCATCCTTTGGTGGATGTGAAATCCATAGCAAAAGTGTGCTGATTGAGCCATCAGCCGATTGGAGTACGGATCCACCACTTGACAAGGGAGGGAAAGCCCAAGGAAACTGCTCCAGGTTTTGGTGTATCACTAAACGTTTGAGTGATTTCAGCTGGAGTGCACCTTCGCAAATAAGGCTTCAAACTCGGCAAATCCCTCGACTCGTCTCTGATTAAGCCAAGAGATTGTTTTTGTTTCAGAGCAGACGTTTGTCCGCCGCTGAAATGATTTCAGTTAAACATAGTTCTGGTTGAGTAGGCAGGCATTCCATAAAAAAACAAGGGAACGAGGTGGTTCACCAACTCCCACATAGATATCCCAATTATACCCGATTCACAGACTGTTTATGAGTTTAGAATGGGTTCTTAAAGACTTTGGGTCATTTTAAATTAGGGAGAGTCACTGCGAGATTGAGAGGCGTCGCAGAAGCAAAATGGCCACCTATGTGAATGAACTATGCGACATGGTTCCTGCGTGTAGCACACTGGCCCGCAAGCCAGACAAATTAACCATATTAAGACTCGCTGTGGCGCATATGAAAACCTTGCAAGGTACGTATTCAAATGAGTTCAGAAAGAACCACTGCAGGCCCCCACCTACTCACCTGTCTCTATCCAGTGCTAGTTCTAAACACTGCCTCTAGTTTGGGCTTTGTCTCTACTACACTCACACATTTTCACACACATGTACACACACATACATGCACACACACGCACAGTAAGCCATTACCCTGGCAACCGTCTGAACACAGGAACCAAACCCTACTCTGAGTATTTTGTTTGTGCCACTTTTTGAGCATCTGCAAGAGATTAGATCATAGAGTAAATTACATGTTGTACCATAGTATGTGTTGTACAGCACTAGCAATCTGCATAGAATTTAGTTATTTGTGCATGCTTACTTAAGGTGATAGATTTAAAAATATTAAAACAATTATTAACAACATTTCAATAACTGAAATATATGTATGTGCTTTAAAATTATCTATATTAATGGTTCATAATATCATAAGATTTATAATATCACTGGTAAAATATTTCTTTCTTAATGTGCTCAATTTTTTTAATAATAATGTAAGTCTAATGTAACAGTTTCTAGTTAAGAAGTGCTAATATTTATGCTTATTTATTTAATTATGGGTCTTGTAAATGTGAAATTATTTCCAATTTCAACCGGTAATCTTTTATGTATGTTTAACGTATAGTTTTCTTTCAGGGAGTTGAAATTTTTTTGTTTAATGACAATATATATTGTTATAACTGCCTCCTTTTCTGCAACCGATAAATACCAATTAATAATCCCTTTTAATGTGGCTGATCGTTTATGTGCTGAGTGACACTGTTACATAAAATATTTATTTTGACAGGACCAGCCAATACTGCTTCAGATAACTCGTATAAACCCTCATTTCTCACTGACCATGAGCTAAAACACCTTATCTTGGAGGTAAGTTCCAGTGCCAGGGATGAGCAGGTGGACAGCTGTTGTTTTTGCAGCATCATCTTCACTGTTCTCTCTACAGCCGAACAAAAAAAGACAATTCTGACTAAAAATTCTTGATCGAGATGCCAGTTGCAAAAGCTCCAAGTCGGGAAGGTTCCACTGTGTGTCTGTGTGAGAGACATGACACGAAACCTACTGGACCCAAATATAGGCCACTGAATTGCCTGCCACCCCGCCCGCCTTCCTAACCCCCTCTCATTTCCCACATACCACTGTACTTGAATCTAGCTATGTGTATGCCGATGGGCCATGTGCATACATTACGGTGCCTTTTATGATTGGCAAAATTCTGTATTCAATACCATGCTACTTATATATTGACAGGAACCGGCAACTCGGGGGCTGATAGTGCTTATCGTCCCTCATTCCTCACACAGCAGGAGTTGAAACACTTAATACTGGAGGTTAGTCTCATGTGGCTCGAGGTCTTCATGTTGGTCTTTGTTTTGATCGCCACCAGTGGTGTACACTCGTTGTCGTTCTCTGGTCAGCTCGCTTCATGGTTCACCATGGTCATCATTGCAATCATTGATGATATCTTTGTTGTGATGATTGCAGCAATCATGGTGGTGATGATTGGTGTAATCCGGACAATTCTGTTTTGGCATTTGAATTGATCATAAAATTAGAATTGATGTCGTCTTTGCATCCAAATATTGATGTAATTAATATTTGGAATTTAAATCAATATATTTGGAACTGGAGTTTATAGATTTGAAATTTAAAATTAGAATTAATATATTTGACATAAAGGTTGATATATTTGTAATTGGGCTTGATATTTGTGAAATTAGAATTGATGTATTTAGAATGGTAATTCAGTTATTTTGAATGGCAATTTATGTATTTGAAGCTAAAAGTGATAAATTTATGTCAGATTTGTTATATTTTGAATTGAATTTTTTATATTTGAAATCAGAATTGACAGATGTGAAATTGGTAGTGATAAATGAAGAATTGAAACCGACACATTTGGAATATAAATTTATATAGTTAGAATGGGAATTGATGTATTGAGAATCAGAATTGATGTATTTGGTATATAAATTAATTATTTAGAATTGAAATTGATATATTTTTTATTTGGATATAATATATTTCTTATAGGAATTGGTGTATTTGTAAATGGGAATTATTAAATTGTGAATGGGAATTGAAAAATCTGCAATATGACTTTTAATTTACATTCACAAAATCTTTATAAATAGAACACAAAATATTTGGGAATATAAGGAGCATTTGAATTACTTCACATATCCAATTTTCATAATCAAAACTGATGAATTATGTGTAGAAATGGAATTAACAAATTGTAATGTACTGTATCATCATCAGTGACATCTTCATTCCTTTGTCATAGCACTGATTATCCTCTTTATCAAGGTCATTGTCATCATCATCTTCATCACTATCAGCATCATTTTATCATCGTCATGATCAAAGGTATCATCTTGAAATGTTATAAGTCAGAGATCCTGTTATCAATGACTAACTGTTGCCTTCTCATATTCTCTTGGTTTTAAGCCTGTTTTCGTGTACGTTGAAGCCTGCTGTGGTTTTCTCACTTAAAGCATATCGTCGATGTTGGTGTTCATCTTAATCTCAGTCAGGGTTTATTCGAAGCTGGTGTTAAAATAGCAAAGTGAACCGAGTACGTATGGATAACGCAGTGGCGCATTGAGAGCGTCACTTCAGAAACATATCCACTAGCCTCTCGCTTTATATTACAACTTAATTATTTACTTCAATTTCCTCGGAATAAACCCTGGAAAAAATTAGTTGTTATTTTATCCGTTACTTGTTGTACATTCTTTCTCATGGATGCAATGTTAGTTACCTCCTTTATTTCAACATGTATATATATATATATATATATATATATATATATATATATATATACATCTAGAGAGATAATTCCATTCCAATGCTAGGAGTTAAAGTTCCTGTCCTTTGTTCTCTCGCATTGCCTTCCATCCGGTGGGTGATGTGTTCGTTTGTCAATTTTCGTAATCTAGTATCACCTAGAAATTCGCCTGTTTGTATCCTCATACAGTAGTTTCACGCAGACAAGATTTGCACGAGGTTATCTATCTCCCTTGTTATGGCTGAATGGATTGTATTTCACTGCTGTGTATGCGAAATAGGCTGACATTTCATAATAATTGTGGCCAGTCATCCACTAACCAACTGGCTGCATTTATTTCTGGTTCCATTGTCTTTTACCACATTTTACATCAACCCCCCCCCCCCCAACTGTTCAAGTTATTGCCCAAAGTCCACTGTCCCTGTCGGGTGAATTTGTGAATCGTCTTTTATATTCTCTGTACACGTATTATTTTAATTTTTAAACTTCAAAATGCATAGTAATATTAATTTGCTTAATATTATTACTTTACGTGGCCATTTTATTTATGTATTGCCAACATTATTATTATCATCATCAACATCATCATCATCATCATCATCAACATATCATAATTGTCATCAATTGATAACTGACAGTTCTAAGACATTTTTGAGTATCTCGGACAACGTGTAAGCGCAGTGATTGTCACATCACAGTTCGGTAGTCGGGCTGGTGGCATTTATCCTGCTACAGGTACCCGATGTTGTAACAATCTACCCACTGCCAACAAACTACTTCTAATTCTTCGGTATAAGTAATAATCAGTAATCACAAAAAAATTCTCTTTGAATACATACATACTATTCTAGTTTTGAGAGTAGAAATTCCCTTTTTGTATCAGAACCGTAAGATTTAAAATATTAAAGTAGCCTCTGCTATCTAGACATTTCGAGGGAAATTTTATATGGAAAAAAGAATCTGAAATTTTATGCTGTTTCTTATCCCTTTTTTTCTTGGGACAGTATTTCAGTGTAATACAATCGAGCCCTCATTACCTGTTAACTGGTTCCCAAAGAAATGTGATCCTACTAAGCATCATCTTTCTCTCTCTCTCTGTCGTACATCAAACTCGCCCACATTGAAAAGGAATAAATTTTAAAGAGAAATCTAATCATTGTTGCCATGTCCTTTCCACTGTGTTTGATTCTGCTAACGTTTTATTTTTAATCTGTTTACAGGCAGCAGATGGCTTTTTGTTTGTAGTACAATGCGAGACCGGGCGTGTTATATACGTCTCAGACTCTGTGACCCCAGTTTTGAATCAGTCTCAGGTAATATTGTTTGTGTGTTAGCTGAACGAGGTAGTCGTTGTTTTGACACGTACGTGACATTTGGGATTCATACTTTCAAGCGGCAGTAACACCAATATAAAATTAAAAAAGAAAACAATTCATTGACTTTCTTATGGAGTAATTTCCCAGTTTTTGGTTAGACTGGACCACAGACTAATAAATTAAATAATAGACTGTTGAAAAGACTAACAGGCTGACCAACAGACAAAGATGCTAACCATCGGATGAACAGACCATGATCTGATAATGGGTGTTTATGGTTGCACTAGGGGGACTAATATTTACTCAAATGTAAGATGAAAATGGAATTATGCTAATTTTTCAGTCTGATTGGTTTGGTAACAGTCTGTATGATCTGATCCATCCTGACGATGTCGATAAGCTCCGTGAGCAGCTGTCGACGGCTGAATCACAGAACACTGGACGCATCCTCGATTTAAAAAGTAAGCTTCCTTTTTTCATTTTGACCAGATCTTTACTAATAAAATCTGTCTCTGGTACTTAGTCACAGTGTATACTTCAATAGGAATGGTCTTATTTATGGAATATGTTGGGAGGTCATGTATTTGTATTTATTGTGTGAACAATATTTTGATGTTACGATTCGCTGATATTTGTCTAATTCCTATGTTTACAGCTGGAACTGTGAAGAAAGAAGGACACCAGTGTAAGTGTACAAGATGTGATAGCTAACATTAGAATATCACCAGACCTTGTGGTTTTCTACTTTTGTGTAACAGATGACTTTTATCTAAATAGTGTAGTAATATTATATTTAATATGAGTTAGTCTCCAAAGTTTTTTTCTAGTGCAGATCATTTTCACTTTGTCAGTATATATTTATCACACACACACACGCACACACACACACACACACACACAGAAAATAGATTAAAAACAAATGTTCTTTTGTCAGGAAATCTTCTCAGCATATCTTTATGGTACACAAACACACACACACATGTGTGTGTATATATATATATATATATATATATATATATGTATGTATATATTATTCAGCTTCAATGCGGCTCTGTATGGGTTCTCGACGTGGCTTCATTATCCGCATGAAGATTGGCAACATGCATGTTGACCCCATGACAGCTACACACACGGTTCGCATCCGTCAGCGCAACACACTCGGTCCGTCAAACGACGGTCATCAGTATGCTGTAGTCCATGTGACTGGTTATATAAAAAACTGGCCACCTGCAGGTAAATGTATGTATATCGCTACACTAATTTGTTATTAATATTTAGAAGTTTATTTTGCACTGTAATTAACATTGTCTGGCAGTAATCTACATAAAGCAGCATGTGTGTGTGTGTGTGTGTGTGTGTGTGCAAAATTGGAAATGTTTTGTTAACCATGTGAGTTATCTTCGCTAACACGCTGTTTGATAAAATGATGAAGTCTGTTTCGTACATATTCTTTTTTAAATGTAAGGAGATAACTAAAGCAGTTAGTAATTATATTTTTGTATTTTGTTCATTTAGCATGTTTTTATGTATGTTGGTTAGGAAATATATATATATTATGGGTAATATGTATAGATAATTTGTTTTTCATAACACAATTATAAAAGCATGATCAATTGTCTTGCTATACTTGACTTACTTAGCGGAGCTTGCATATGTTTGAACAGATAAATTGGAAGGATTAGCAAAATAATAATGAAAATTATAACGCATTAACTTAATATGCATTGGAATATTTTTGAAAATTTCAGTGGACAATTTGTGTACATAAATTTGTATCGGTTAGCATTCTGTTATCCTTTGTGTCTTATTAATATGTACATTGTGTTAAAATTTCAGTTAGATATTCTGAAAAATAATAACAAAGTTATTGCCCATTTTGTATTTTCATGGTTTTATTACACCCCTCGGACATTTGTGAAAACTACACATGTTGTCATTTTCAAACAACTTGCACATTCTTTAATATTGATCAAAGCCATATGATATGTATTATAGGCTAACAGAAATATAAACATATGGACAATAGTTATATTGTTTATTTAATTATGGTTACTGAAACATGGCACTTCGTGCTATTTTGCTAACGTTTTAGAGGTTATTTTTGGACCATACACCGATTTCATTTAGAGTTTTTATGCTTTTGATGATTGATGATGATGATTGATGTTTTACGGCCACTTTTGTGCACAGGTAGGCTAAATGGGCCGAGCGACCTCCAAAGGTAATGAGACAAGTGAAAGATGAAACAACCTTCAGATATGCCCACGCCGGATTGAACACGGGTGGTAGTGATCTGTGGTCCAGCATGCTACCGCTAGACCACGGAGGCACCCCTGATGAACTGTTGTATATAATATAGCATGTAAACGTTCATTTAAAAAAAATATACTGGACCGATTTTGTTCAAATAAAGGTTTTTTTTACTTCAGCACAAAGTCTCTTTCTAATAAGACCATTTTCAATTTCATTACCTAAGTTAAAAAAATTAGTTGGGATCTACCAGCATATTGCTATTTAAATATGTTTTAATGACATTAGCACTTCATGAGGATAATAACTCTTGCCATGAGTTCAGAAAGTTTTCTTCTAAGACAAGCTCCTCTCCAATGGAGGAGCATCTAATCATGTTGCGATCATAACAGATGGACACTGTTATCATAAATAAATGTAATGTGGCATACGTCATCCATGCAAATATAAGGCAGCTGATGACAGTAAATACACTAAGCTGATGTTTGGACTGGTCATTAAATATCTTCATCAAATTTTCAATCCCATTTTATTCGAGACCAATTACGTACTTCAAAGTATTGGCTGTGTTGAACAAATCAAGTGCTTCTTGATTAGTTCACTAAACAGTTCAATGACAATCGCAGGATGATTTAATATCTACAAAGGCTGACTAGATGATTTCCATCAATCATGTGACACTGATGAACTTGTATTTGAATGAAAATAAATGTACAGTCATATTCATTGGAATGAAAGAACGGTGTATAATGCCTCATACAATCTGCTGCTGCTCGTGTAATTTTTATTCGCACTTGAGATACGCTGTTATCGTGGCCTGTTTAACAGATTGTTCTTCCAAAGTCTGGGAGCCAATTGGGTCAGTAGATTTGTAATTTTTGTTGGGGATCAGCAGTAAATATCGTAAGCACAGATGGTCCCTGCTAAATTTAAAACACATACACACATCCACACAAATATTTGTGTTTTTATTTGCTGTGTGCTAGAAGGTAGAAGTCAAAACATCCTGCAGATTATCAGTTTAATACAACATGTTGGTCATATTGTTATCTAAAATAAATGACATGATAAAGTAATCAATTTTTAATATCAATCTAGATTTCATTATTACAATATTCTTATTGTAAGTTGCAACTGCTCTCCCCGTACATGACAAACTTCCCATGGTAACCACCATATTTTAAAGTCTGAATTTGCATCAGAGGTTTTGCTATAAGTCCATACCTAACAGTTCTCCTGTCCTATTAATACTATTGTTGTTGTTGTTATTGTAACAGCCCAAATGGACCGCGGCGATTCAGATGAGCCTCATGCTACACATTGCTGTCTTGTTGCTATTGGTCGCCTTCAGGTTACCAGTACACCAAACTGCTCGGACATGTCAAACTCCAACAGTGCCACAGAATTCATTTCCAGACACGCCATTGATGGGAAGTTCACATTTGTCGATCAGAGGTCTGTGGCTTTGTTGCTTCTGTGGTTTCTCTTTTGTTTATTTCTGCAAGATGTGTCTTCATGACCATCCTGCGTCTTTTATGTTCAGTTATTTGCACAGACTCATTCTAGGACATATGCCGAAGATATAAAAACATTTTAGGTTCACATCAACAGTCCTTTTTGGCAGCCCAAGTTGTTAGTAATTTGATTAACTTTGTAAGTTCTTTTCAATTCGTCATATTTATGTATCCAGTCATCCAAACTTTGACACCATCCAAAGAAATAAGAGCTCAACAGAGATTAATTACCATTAATGTTGCAAGCTTGTCTCGGGAAAATTAAATCAAACCAATTTTTAGATTAAAAAGGTCATAAATTGTTTAACCTTGAAACTTATTCTGTTTTACTTCTGGTGCGTGTTTGGTTTAATGTTCACCAAATTTTTGCACAAGACATTCATTGGGCTAAGTGTCTCTCATTAAACATGAATCGTTTGTTTTCCCAAACAGAGTAACGCAAGTGTTAGGTTACCAGCCTCAGGAGCTGCTCGGTAAATCAGCATATGAGTTTTATCATCATGAAGATCAAGGACACATGAAAGAAAGTTTTGAACAAGGTACAGAATTTATATCGTGGTGAAGATGATGGCGATGATTATCATCATCATCATCATCATTATAATCATCATCTCAACAGCAGCAGTATCATCCTCTTTTACTTTATGAACAACATAATAAAGGTCATTGGTAGTGGCTTTGAAGGAATAATCTGTTTTATAATTTATGATATAAGTACACAGCACCATCTACCTGTTTGATGTTCGATGCAAAGTACATTCCGACATATTACATAGACTCATTTTATTATCAAACAATGGGGTCAGTTGAATTGGAATTGAATTGACCAAATGGAATTGAGTGGAATTAGAATTGGAATTGACAAAACAGAATTGACCCCATATCTACAATGAGCACACGTTGACTTTAATATTTACCATCAAATGCAGTTTTCTTTCCCTTGGCAATTATGTTTGTTTTTAAGAAATCATAGTGACAAGTTCAACTATGGAAGACGGTACAGAATTTTGTGACCTACAACCATCATAACGTATACAGTAATAACACACTTTATGTCATTTCAGCCTACATTAAATTTGCCTTTACTCCACTTTTCTAGGCTAAATTTCAGTTCAGTTAACATCATTACATCCAATGTTATGTAACTCAGCTACGTCATAATAAAAGCATGTAAAATAAATAAATAAACAATAAAAGATTAAAAAAACAATTTAAAATACAATAAAAACATATTCTTTACATTGAAAGACATTTTTAAGGGATTAAATTCCAACTTACATCACAGCTTTTGAAACCAGTTGATTATATAGGTGGGAAATGATTCTATTTGGTTATATATAATATAAAGAACCTTCATACATCAGTTTCAGCACTTATGCAGCAAAGCAATGAAATAGATTAGTTTTAATTTCAGCTCTTTTCCTCTGTCTATAATAAATTGCTGATAGTTTTTCCTTAGCCAATTCATAAAAATAATGTCTCAAGATGGATTTCTCCTTTTAATTGTAAATATATATATTTGTACAGGGGCCAATAGGAAGACAGCCTAGACTATATATTAGTCCTGATAAACTGTCATCCTTAAGAAATGTTATATTGTCTGTGAGCAAAATTGTTATAAATGGAAATTGTGAAATATACTATCTATAAACAAAATCGCTCAAATCTAAAGCAAATAACAGTCTATCAGTATAAATATATAACTGGGAAAAAAGTATATTTTGAGTGTTTGCTGTGAAATATAATGGGTGGAAACATGGATTCTTGTGATAATTTGTTTATAAATTATATGTAGCCATCAATGAAATTTGACCCGATGTCTGAGTGTGCACCTTTAAATGATATTCTTGTTTTGTCTGTTTGCAGTATTGAAGCTGAAAGGCCAGGTGATGTCGGTGATGTATCGTTTCCGAGCCAAAAATCGTGAGTTTGTCTGGCTGAGGACGAGCAGTTTTAGTTTCCAGAATCCCTACACCGATGAAGTGGAATATATTGTCTGTACAAACAGCTCTGCTAAGTATGTCGATTTAGTATGTGTGTGTATGTGTGTGTGTGAGTGATGCAATTTTGGATGAGTTTGAGGTGTTCAGTGAACACTATTCACATCAGTTTGCCATATGAATTTTTTTAATAACTGTTTGTCTTAAAAATGTTACAATACTATTTCATCTGCCATAAAAATGTGATCCAAAACAATTTTGACTATAACATCCACAAGTCAATTGGTTTAATGAGCTAACTCTTTGTTTGGGTTTGTATTAATAATCTGAACACTACAACAGGATTAGAGGCAGCTTAACAACAGTCATCTGTCTGTGTGTATGGATGGAATCAATGTTTATATTCACTCTACAGACAAAACAGCAGTGGTGCCGCTTCTGATCAATCCTCGGATCCTTCTGCCGTAAACAACTACCAGCGTACAGGTTCAGATATCAATTCCAGCCTACAGACTGATCGGCCGTATACCGACATGTATAGAGGTATTATGCCAGCACAGATGGGTAAGTAATTTGTGCCGGTAAAGATGTTGTGAAAGTAATTGCTTTTGCTTTGTTGTTCAAGTAATTCTACCTTACTTGATATAATAATAATAATAATGCATGTTTATATAGCACCAAAACCAGGTAACCTCGTTCTGAGGTGCTGTACAGTATTATTATTCCTGACTCAGACCTCTTTCCAGCCAGCACATATCTCAACTCCCAAGGGCGCATACAACACATGTTGCCATTATAGGCGCAGAGCGTTACTGAAGCACATAGCCATCGAGTCCTGTCAGGTTCTCATTTTTATGGATGAGTGAACCAGTCGCCACATGACATTACGGAGAGAATAAGGAGTGTTTTCAAATGTGGCATTCCTAAAATAGCTTTTGTTTGTTCAGGTTAATATGTCAATGATAGACTATAGCTGCAAAAAATATGTCCTGGAAATGCTGACAAATAAATTTGTCTTGGAAAGTTTTTTAAATCAAGAAATGTCCTGGAAACGTCCTGGAAAAAATATTACCTGTGAAAAAACCCACTTAGAACAAAAAAGCCCAATAATACATATTATGCCTTCGATTATAGAAGAAAAAGAGTACCGGTACATCATCATCTTGATATCCCTGAATCAGATAACTAGAAGGGTGAGGAGGAGGCTGTATCATAAAATTGTCAATAATCGATCATACATTGAATAAATATGATATGCTTTTTCACACATATCTTGATTTATTACCTTTAAACCTTGTATACTTTGTTCTGGAAAATGGTAATTTTGTCCTGGAAAAATACTGGAATGTCCTGGAAAATAATATTTCCTTGGCGGTGGGAACCATGTAACATGGACGTTTTAAAAGTTAATTTCACTATTAAATTGATAATACATAGATTTATATTTATATGAATTTGTATCAATTCTTTGAGCATCCAGAAGTGTACTCTTATGTTATGATGGCTGTTCTAACAACACAGTAGTTAGAGCACTGTGTTACTAACATGCAGGTTTAGGTTCAGATCCATATCGTATCTGTATTGGGGGATATTTTCCTAAAGGGTCACCCCTCCTCAGAATGTCACAGGTGTGATTAGCAATAAGGATAAAGAAAGAACTCAAATGTTATTATATTAATTTGGAGTACAGGATCTTTGAATCGCACCTACTAGTAAGGGTGCAATATTAAATCTATACTGTTATCATCATTATTATAATTATTATTATAAATACTGTTATTATTAAAAACAAACATATTTGTTTATTCAGGTCAGGATTCAATGTACTATCCATCTAATATCAAATATGGTAACGTTGGCTCCAGCGTATCGATGACATCGATGGGTAACGACTTGCCTGCCATTTCACACCGTAACAGTCCTGATGACACATCGCTGTATGGTCGTTCTACTTACAGATCATCGCAGGTCAGTCAAACAAATT